>JAVQJL010085924.1:0-47880 GCA_036024295.1 Nannoperca obscura
GTCCCTTGACTGTGACACCCCTTGAGTGCACATCAACGGGTCCTTTCTGCAGAAAGCTTAATAAATACTCAAAAGACTTTGGTGATTCAGAGACTCTTATTTTCAGATTGCCGCCACAATATTTAAGCAGATGAAGGCACAAAAATAACACCCTTCTTGTGGCTTGGTGGGTTTGTTTTGCTTGTTTATACATCCGGTTGCAGGCTTGGATCGCTGCCAGCAATCATGTAAAAAGGATTCTGACAAGAGAGGGATTATTACTGCTGTTGGCTGATTTGATGTTCATTTATAAAAACCCCACAATGGAATAAAAAAAAAGATGGAACAGGGTAGAGATTGTGCTAAAGGCAGAAACAACTACAGGCATCTGAAATAGCACTAACCCATTTACCCAGAACGGATATTGACAAAATCTTATGAGATCACATATTGGATCAGTGCAGCTCTCCACTAACACACATATATGTTTGACTGTTAAAATAACTCCACAGAGGCCCAGTGTGTCTGAATAGGTTATTACACATGCAAATTAAGATGGCAGAAGAAACATGTTTTTTTCTATTTGACTGCGGTGTTCCTATCAGCAGCACATTTTTTGCTTTGCTTGCAAATTTTTTCTTCGCTTATATATATTTTAACCTTTACAGATTGCAAACAGTTGGTTCCTTGAAGGGCACTTTTTTGTACAGCTTCCAACAACAGTTTAAATGCATCTCGTAAGAAATGTTTTGCTTTGATTATTTGCATTCATTGCAGTGCAGCTCTTTCTTGTTTATATCTGTATCGTTAGCCAAACTATACTGCTTTGGTACTCGTATCAACATGACACAAGTATCAGTGTTTGGATATTTATGTATTAACATTTTATGCAAGACAGTAGAATTCCCAGGACTGACACATTTTTCATCTATGTTTGAATATAGTTTTGAAAGTTTTAAAAAAACAATTGTGTGGTTTGAATGTAAAATCTACAGATTAAACTATAATAAAAGTGAAAACAGACAATGGATAACAATGCACAAGAATTCTACTTTATGCATACAATTGCAACCTAATAAATCCTGCAACAATGAACACAAACTGTTTTAAATCCTCCAAGTAAGATAAAATGTGCTTTTGGCTTTTCTGTCCTCGTAAGACTACTGATCCCAAGGCTGAAACAGTTAACCTGATAATGCCTGTCTGCAGACAACACTTTGCTGATGTCTGGAATTGAATCATAGAAAATGCTTTCCCCTGGTCTCCTTTACTCAACCAGAGCCTGTGCTCACATATATAGAAAAAGGGAACAAGGCAATACTTTAAAGTGAATCTGTGTCATTTAACAAAGTGAAATATTTGGGCATGTGAGAGTTGACAGACAAAACAATTATGTGGACAACACATGTGTTTTTGTCCCCATCAACTTAATGCAAGTAGCAGGGTAAAGCCCAAATATGATTTACCAGGTGAAAGCATAAACAAGATCATTTTTTTAGGAGAAGAGACACGGCTTCCAAGCTAAAGGCAAGCTGTACGGGTACAAACAAATCACAAAGATCTGAGGTCCAATTCATCTGTTCAATGCTGACATTTGGGGCATTTTTTATGAACAAACCTGCCTTTAATTATCAGAATAAAGTTTCGACAGCAAGCGTATATACGTATCAGCCAAGCAGCTGTGATACACACAGACGTTTGCTTGTGTGGGCACATGCACACACACCACAGAATAACGCAGACATGTATTCTTATGTGTGTCGAGAAACCTGAGATACCAATTACAGAGCCCTCTAATGATATACTTTCCTATGCTTGCCAGAGTCCTTATTGCAAAAAAAAAGTAATTTAATGGTTGTGTAATTTGAAGAAAAAAAAAAAAGAACAGAGAGAAGAAAGGGTCTTTTGGTATTAATGCTAGCAAACTACAACCCCACACATGGTTCTGTTTTCAACTGAGCCCCTTGCGTGACTGGCTCTTTTCAGTTGGCAGGAGCTGCGTTTGCTGAGTGCAGTCGAACAATCAAGATATGGCTGTGTTGACATTTGGTTTATCGGGGGAGCTTTTAAGATGGGAAAGATTCCATTGTTTTTATCAGTTGAGTTCAATTAGATCAAGCTCTCTGCCAAAGCTCAAGCAGGCCCCCCCACAGAAAATGATAGTCTGTCTTCATAAGCGGTGCATTTATTCTCAACCTGCACTAGTGTTCCGGTGTTCTTACTTACGAATTTAGCCTATATCAAACAACAAAAGATTAAAGAACAGATTTAAATCAATAAAGTGGATGCTATAAATAGAATCTAAATTTGAAGGCTGATCCAAATCTTGCCCGTGATCTAATAGGTCAATAAAGTTAAAGCACAACGTAAAGCTTTGTAGTGGGAGAGATCACCAACATCTACCATAAATGAATTTGGTGGTCTGATTTGGCCAAAATGAGCATGAGAAAGGAGACCTGACTGAGATCACCATGCCTGCACTTCATCAAATATTTATGTGACCCTTGTTTTGTTTTCCCGAGGGACTACTTTTTAAGATAAGAGAGAGGGGAATGCAAAAAGAGGGAGAGCAGGATGAGGGGGAAGGGAGTAGTATGAGATTGAGAAAGAGGAAGAGAGGTAGCAAAGGGTAAATAAGGGAATCTGAGTTAAAGGTACAGTTAGTTACAAGGAAAGCTGACTTTCCTAAACATTTTCAGTGAGTCTCCAGGGGTTTGTCGCATGCCGGGCTACTATACAGAATACTATAACAGATTTAAGGACTCAAGATCATAAAGAGGTCCACAACAGACTTGCAAGCTCACAGGAGTCTCCCCAGAATTCACGACTATGATGGTATGACCGATACCAAAGAGATTATGGATTATGATGGTGCCATGCCAATGTGTCATTCCTTAAGAAAAGCCCTGCACCAATATGCACACAGGGACACACACATAAAGTTTAGGTACACTGCTTTACTTTCTGTGGTCCTGATTTTCTTCGAAAGACAGGAAAGCAAAGACTTGTAACCAGAGAGGCCCAGAGGACTATGTCACTCAGCACCCTCCTCTACTTTGCCTCAGTCTTCCCGGCACAGGCCACTCTCAGGCTTAAGTCCTGGCAGAACAAACACTGTGTACTGGGTTAGGTTAAGTTCTCTTGGAAGGAAGTGGTTTTCTAATAGGTCAATATGTGAGCGCCGGCATACTTACAGTTATGTTTTTAACTAGTTACTGTGATGCTGAAAAGGTCCAAACCAAAATGACTTCGCCTGGAGTAGCTCAAAAGAGGCCGGGCTGAACCGCACCATCTGCTCTGATAAATATATAAATAATCAGCTGCAGTTCATCATAATACACAGCAATTTGGGCTCAACACAATATGGCCTCAATGTTGCCTTCTGTCTAATCGTGAACTTTGCATTGCACATTTCAAGCTCACTGACAGGCCGTTAGCACAAGAAACTGAAATCACAGTCAGGGCAATTTATCTGCAATAAGTAAAAGGTTCACCAACAGCTTTTACCAAGTGAATTGTTTCTAGTCAGACCATGCATATGAAACATCAGAGTTTCACAGCTGTCATTTTAAACAATAATAGCTTGGTGTTTAACAATGCCAATTCAGTGCCTAAATAATGCTAAATAAGTTTGACATGGCTACAAGACTAAATTTTGTTATTTCGCTAAAAGCAGATATTTATCAGCTAAAGATAATGAATAAGAACAATTTGATGTTGGCTATAATCATTGTATCCTTTAAAGGCTATACACTGGATCAGATAATGTAAAGCAAATCAGTATAAAACAATTGATTCTTGATTAAGTAAGATTGTTCTTCTACACAATATTCATGCTATGTTTGGACACTTGTAAGATGCTGAAACTGCAGTGGAAAATTGCCTTGGAAAAAGACAAAAAAAAGGGTACACAAAATCACTAACAGATGTACCTTCACATCACAACCTACCAGTACCATGCAGGTAATGGAGGACAACTGGAAAGAATTTGGTAAATGCGACTACGGTCATCCTCAGAATAGCTAGCTATATAATAACTCTGATGTGTAAATGTATCGGAAAAGATAATGATTCACACTCATTACCAAGTGGAAGGATAGCATTAAAAAGCTGTTTTGAAAATGTGTCCGTCTGCTATCGACCCAGCACTATTCTCAACACAGCCAAATAATGCTGGGACAGGGCAGTCAGTAGATGGGCAGGTTTAGCCACCGGCTGCTTTCCAATAGATCTTTCTGGTGAAGCCGCAGGCCTGGTGAGAGCAAAAGTACCCACTCTTTGGCTTTTGATAGGTTCGTCCCGTTGATCTGCAACTGGTTCCCAGCTCTAATGAATAATGAATGGCCATATTGTCATCCCACACAGATCACATTTCACATGGCAACGGACTGCACTGATAATTAGCCAGGACTTTGCTGGACTGCAGCTTGCTGTGTTGAACTTGCAAGCCACTGCAGTGCAGAGAGAGAGATGTTGAAGCAAAATTGCAAGGGCACTTTATAGGATTACATGTAAAGTTTAGAATAATTATATACTATATGAAAAGATCTTTCACTTTAGATCTAGGGTATAGTTTCGCCAGAAATAGGACCAGAAAGACCAAGAGAAGCAGGGAAGTAAGAAAGAAGAAAACTACAGTACGATGTCGGGTGTGAAGGAACAATTATACGTAGGTCGCCGTGCTCTACTTGACCTAGAAAGTGTAATATGTGCTTCTCTGAGTCTGTAAGAGGAAAGCTGTGTGACTGGTGATTTCACTGTTGAAACAAACCATGGAAACACAGTTGTCATCCCGTGCATGAATTAGGTGAACGGTATAGCGACGGGTAAAGATGAGCACTTCCTGTCATACAATAACTAGGGCTATTCTAACTAATTCCCCTTTTGGGGAAGGACCTTCACCATAATGGTTAAAGTTGTATTGGTTAATTCTGCCTCACTAATTAGATCTTTAGCAATGACATACAAGTAACAGGTTTTTAAAACTGCAGGCTTGTGCAACAGGCAGAGGCAATCATATCCAAGATATATATGATACTGGTTCAACAGTCACAGAGCTGATTATAGTGCTATTATTTAGTGACGGACTGTGCCTGGGCAAAAATGAAGACAAGCTTGAAAGAAAAAAGTTCACTTTTCTCAGTGTGCTGAAGTAGTTACGTGTAATCTTCATACTGATAGAGAATTATGCTAACTTTATTCTGTAAAAGGCGAGCTTCTGTTTGTACTGTATTACACATCTAAATGAAGCTTACTGTACAAATTCATACTATTGTTAGACACCTGAATTACAGTACAGATTTGCACAACTCTTATATGCAACACTTTACAAACAACAGACTGTTATTTTACAATGTTTTTACAATCATTTTGAACAATTTAGAATACAAAAAATACTTGAGGCATATCCCTTGATCTTCTCACTGTGCAGCAATAATGTTCGCCCAAATTTAGTGCTTGAAACCAACAGGCTAATTCAGAACAGCATGCACTGCAGTTGTTTGAAAGCAGTCCAAACCATGGCTGATAAAAGTATTCTCATGTGATGCAGTGGTTTGCAGTCTGCCACAGAAGAACTGCCTACGACATGCTCCTCAAAGTGTTGCATTTAGCTTAGTGTGATCATCAGAACCATGAGGAAATATCAACCAAAACCGGCCTTGTGCTTTGGCAGAAGATATCTTCCCATAAGAGTTTAAAAAACCCCCGACAAATCCCTCGTGCAACTGAAGCTTCAAGCTTTTTGTTTTTTAAATCCTTTTTAAAAAATATAGTAAAGTAAATGTGCATTGATGACGATTGTGATTTGATGTTTCAAATTGTTTACAGTATGACTCAACTGTATTTTGTCTAGACCAGGTCAATAGTCTGACCAAATCTCAAATATGACTTGGCTTGTCTTACGAGGGTCTCACAAATGCATTAGCAGTAAACCAAAGAAAGTCGGCGCCCCACATTATTGGTCATCATATAAAAAAAGCTGTGAATGGAGGTGTTATCATAAAGAGCATGCATTTGAGATTTACTAATTCCTCATTTCCTGCACAAGACTTTCACTCCGGCATTTACTACATAATCCTATTACCACCTAAAATCACACATTTTTGGCTGCTCTTAAAACATTTTCTTTTCACTGGGCAATGCGTAGGGGGAGGGGTGTTGGTGGGATCATGTCACTATCTATAAAAGTAAGACCAGGGAAGACACCCAGCAAGTGGATGGATTTAGACCCTTTCTCTTTCTCTAATTACTTGAAATTGGTTTAACTCTGCACATTCTACGCACTGTAGGGATAGAGCCACTTCACCTGTTGTGAAAATTCAGAATCAAACATACATATTACAACTATCCGAGGTCATGCAGAGGCCTGAGTTTGTTCACAAGAAAACTAAGTCATTAGTAAGTTCATGCTCTGGTAAACTAACAGACATAGACATATTTGTTTTAAACCACATGGACAAGTGGTAAGGAGTATGGATAGATGGCTGCAGGCTTCTGATTTCTCTCTAACCCAATATTCAGGACATGAAAAGCTAGATTAACCATTACCAGAAACTAATCCATCAAGACAAAGATCTCGATTATGCCTAGGTTTAATCTTGGATGCCATTAACACATTCTGTTGCACACACACTCAACAGGTGTACATAACATTCGTGTTGACTTTCAGTCTAGTGCAATTTAAGTAGCCATTCAGTTAGATTAAGAGTAATACACCATAGAAATGCTGGATTGTGATCAGGGTGCAAAATTCACTTTTTTCTCCACTGGCCATATGAATGTTCACATTATTCCAGTCACTCAATGAATTACTATTACTATTGTGTTTTTTAGGCTGTTGAGTGATGCAAAAATAATGTATAGATGGCGGTGGCGCGTGCAGACGCAACGACCCCTCTCTGTCCCGTTATTGTGTTTTGCTGGGACATGAAGAAACTGCAATTTCGATATCTATGTATGTACTGCTCATACTATGTTATTGACAATAAAGCTCTCTTATTATCTTATTATATCTTATCATCCAGCCACTTGCATATCTGGGTTACAATTTGTGGACCATACTACTCTACAAATACAATATTAACTCTTTTTAACATGTTTGAATTTGCCACCTCTTATACTAAATCAAGAAACATTCATATTTTCCCCCACTTCAAAATAATCTCTCTAATATAAACTCTTTAATTATTAATTTTCTTACGAGTGCAACTTCAACTGAACTTGGTGTGTATTACTTGTCAGTGCTCTTCTTCAAAGCTTACTGAACGTTGTACAAGATACTGATCTGTGTCAGTTATGTAACACAAGTTACAAAGTAGTGGATCACGTTGTGTGAGGCAGCAAAAGGTGTTTTCTTACCTCCAACAGGTGAGTCAGCTGCGATCACTGTTACCAACACCGTCATCCCCAGAAACACTGCACTCGGGCCATGGGCATGCATAAGAGCCTCGAGAATCACCACCAATCCCATAGAGGAGACTAAACCTGCCATGGTACGGCGGCGGTAGGGTCAAGGCATTTCATCCAGTTAAGAAAAGAAGATTCATACCGAAGAGACAATCAGTGTTTGGGTTATTTCAGTCTGTTTAGTCTGGTTTAGTCTCCTTTAGATTTTGGCCCCTCCTTCCATAACATGTGCAGGCAGTGAAGAATGGCTGTTGAAAACAAAAGAGCAACAGTGTGACAGTCGAAACAAAGCAACCACGTTTACTCTTACTACTTGACCATCACTCCAATCAATTGGAAACAGCCACTGCTAAACTGAAGAACACATAAGCACACACTCCTGTAATAACAGCGAGGCTCATTTGAGCAAGGGACAGATGAGTTAGTTGGAACAACATAATTCTGCAAGAGAAGTGACAATTTTTCAGAGGAAATTAGCCATTTGTATTTTTCATTTTATTGGCAGGACATTAAATACATTTTGCTGAATCTAAGCACTAGGCCTTTCATGAGCAATTAAGTTTCTACCACCTTTAATTATTGATTCTAAAAGAAATATAGTATAAGTATTTTAGTGTGTTCACTCTCACTACATCTCTTTCATACTCAGTCACACAAAATATACCCATCTCTCTACAGATGTAAGATTATCATAAAAATAACGTAACATCCCATGTGACAATGAATAACGTTTGGGGGATGCAGCGCACACAGGGTGACCTGCCACATTTTATGCACCAGGTCATAATAGGGTAACGTCAATAACATCAGTCAAATACACACAAATGAGGAATTATTATCCCATTATCACTAAACAACCCAACTAACCCAAATAGGCGTATAACACGTAACGTGGTGAATAAGGCAGAACTAGCAGACTTCATGCCCCGTCTGTATGGCTAGCTCTCAGTCGCTCTCTCAATGGGTCTCATCGTGATAGTCTCTTGTCCTACATCCCGTCCCGTTACTTGCAAGTTTAACGGTCATGTGGCTCCACAAAGCAGGTTACATCCCTCATTTGAATGTCGCAGCAAAATGCTAAAAACGGGGTAGCTAACTCACTTTGACACTTTCCCAACGCTAGCTTTGAGTGCACAGATAACACGATTTTCTTCCCCGTCTCCCCCCAGCCATTCTTATCAGGCTGCTCATAGCTGCGCAGACTTACCAAAAAAAGGGAGCTCCAACTTTATCAATCCCTTTGTCTGGGTTACGAGAGAAACACCCTCGGATGAAATAAAATAATGTCTGAATCTTCGTCATTAACCTTCATGTAACCACCTCCCTGCGTTTGAAGTTATTCCAGTGTAAATGTAGCGTGCGCGAGCTGGTAGCTGGTTTTCATCTGACACTCTTTTGATAACAGTTACCTTGTCTCGTCCTATGGATTGGGTTAGTCCCGCCCCCTGGCTGATCTGATTAGTTTCTAATTTAACAAAACCCGCTCTCATTGGCTGTAGCTATTTTCTGTCAATGTGGGATTTTAAATATTAGGTTGGTCCTCCTCGACTGGCGTCTGCGGCTCCCACGGCAACGTTGCCTCATGCGATGATGCACATAACAAGGTAGGCTATAGCCGTGGATGGATAAATCAATCGCAGTCAGCCTTTTTAATTGGATGAGTCAAGTTTACCTCCTTGTCATGTTGCAAGAAATCATACTTTGAGTTATCAGAATGACACCGTCTATTGTTCTGCAATATTGTTTACAATTCCTTCAACCTTTATAAACACATTTTAGTGCATGGTTTACTATTAACATATGACAAGACACAATGACGACACACTTCGTTTTTATTGCAATGCATGATTTCAGTAAACAGTAAGTAAATGCTTCAAATTCCAAAGAGCCTGCAGGGTCTGAGATATGGCTCCCTGGTGCATGATGTAAACACCGTGCTTAGCAAGGTTTTGTGGTTGAAAATAAATGGAGATGATCGGCATAACTAATAATAATCACGTCAGTGCCAGTCCATCAACATTCTGGTGCACACCGCCACCTGGTGGCAGTATAGTATGACTAATCTTGCTAATGCTAGATCAGTTTGCCTTCCAGTTACATCCCATTACCCCTATCTGAATATTTAGCAGGTATTGTGTCTGCCATGGTAGTTTATCATGAATAATCTTACTTCTCTTTTCATTTTATATAAAAATATATATTACCAGAGATTCAGTCTGTAGTACAATTACCTAACTACTGTACAATTTTAAGGTACTTCTACTTCACTTGGGTATTGAGATCAATTTATGCTACTTCATTCCAGCTCCATTGCAGTCCAGAGGCAAATATCTTTTATACGTGAGCTATACAGCTATAGTTATATATACAGTACACACACACATACATATAACACTCACAGTGTCCATGTCTCTGTGTTGTACTTCTTTAAATTAGCATTTTGGACTTTTCCTTATAATTTTATATTTTTACGTAGTACTTTTTATTTAGTGGTATTTTTGCTCTTTCTAATTTTACATACCTAAAAGAGCAGAAAACCTCTTCCACTACTGGATCCAATGTCTTGCTCGAGGCTGCTTCAGCAGGGTGTATGCTTGCCAATGTGGGAACTTACTGTGAGCATCCACAATACCTGATTAGACCTATTTTTCTGTGTGGTCATGTGTAGACTATGCTTTATAACCATCTCCTTGACTCTGCTGCTATCTTTGTTGCAAGTCAACCAACACCCTAATCATTCTAATAGTTACATGAAGTAACTTATTTATTTTATTTTATTTTATTTTTTGTTTATTTCCTTTCTGATGTATTATAAGTTACTATGCTTAAGCGCTCACAACAAATCTCAAGCACGGACACACACACACACACACAGAAACACATCACAGTAGAAAACAGGACACTGGTGCCGTGACTTAACAGTTTAATGTAAATCCAAGACAAAGTGTGATTACATTTCTACACATATACAATATGCATATGTGAGCATACAAATTCTCATTAATAACTCGATTCACCTCGGAGACCGAAAAAATGATCAAAAGTAACAGTGAATAACAAGCTATAACATAGTTCACCACAACGCGAGCCCCTTCTCACCCTACAGTTAGTAAAGAGGACAATTAAAATAACTATATTCTTCTATTTGACGAAGCTGTTTGTCTGTTAAAATCCTCCTGTAAAATTTACAATGCTATCATTAGTTTTTTCGAAGCCTAATATAAATTCACTCCATTTTTCTACAACGAAAATTATTAAGAGAAGCACACAACATCATAATGGTAACACAAGCGCTTAGTAGCAAGTACTCAACTTGTTAGGAGGTTTAATTAATCCTTCTTCTTATTGTCATTATTATATTTATTTAAACATTCTATAAAGCCAGTAAAATATCCATTCTCATAACATACTTAATAATATTAAGCTAAGGAACAGGGTATACATAGAACGCTACGTCAACAGATTGAAATAATGAGACATCACACCCCAAAAAACAAAAGTAAATAAGGTTAGACAATTAACAGAGAAGTATACTAGGAAATACTGCAGCACAGATTAGCTTTATCGACAAAGAATGAGATTTTACACCATTGAGAAACCATACAGCAATGGACACAAAAGGGGGTCAGGGTTTGATGCTCTCTTAGGTCTTTAGAAAATGTGAATAAACTGATAATATCACTTGCAGGAATGTTGTTGTGCAAGTAGCCATTTAAGAAATTGAGCTACGCTAATTTACTGTTAGAATTTTAAGAATGTAACAAAAAGAGATTGTGGCTTGACGACTGGCTTAAGATTAATATTTTTGTAGTGTAAACAGGCAAATCTGTCTTTGAATGTAGCTTTGGTCTACCACTTCTAGATTCCATTTATTAACACCACAAAAATAACTATCTTTGGCTAGAAGTCTCTCTGAAAGGAACATGGAAAAATATAACTTTTTCAGTTATGCAAAGTAGGTCCAAAGATCTTACTATGCAGCAAATTGGGGATTTGATGTGATAGAAATGAATCCATATCTTTGCCTGGTTTTACACAAATTAGAATTAATAAAGATAGTAGGAAAACAATCGTATTTGAATCAGTTTTGGTTCTTAAATTCATACATTGTAATCGCCTGACACCTCTCGATCAGCGATGGCATCAAACCTTGACCACCTCACCCTGAATTCCCCCAAGGAATAGCCAGCAAAAGGAGCAGATCTCCTCAACAAAGGTTAAAAAAACAAAAACATAAACTCTCATCCAAAAGGGCTTTAAGAATGCTTGTGTAGCTAGATAATGAATTTCCTGGGACAGAGAGTACATCAGCTCACAATTAATCCACCTAACACCTGTTCCTAATCCCTTTGCACTTTGGGAAGCAGCTGTGACGTTGCCAAATGGTTTACACTATATACGAGTGTGTGGGTTGACGCTGCGGGTTGTCAGTTCACTTCTTGCTGAGCTTCAAGTCACCTTATGTAGCACTATGCATCATCATGCTCTCAGGAATGTTTCTCAGTGTTTCCAAAGCTCCAGGAGGATGATTCAGGATAACACCATGAGCAAAGTTGGAAGTTTGAGTGTATTTTATAGGAGAATGTCAGGCTTCACAGAGAGTGAGATACTGCCTTTTTAGTTTCCTCTAATTTAAACCTTAAACCTTTGGAGGTACTGTTGGTTATTTGGAAGGCAGTACTCTAGCAATATTATTCACTAGTTGGGAAGGCTATGCTCACTTCAAAAACACAAAATATTTTTACACTCTACTTAAGCACATTTTGGTAATTTGTAAGGTCACTCGATCTACATTAATGCTCACATTTCTGATTCCCCTTTCTTATAAAACACAAAACATTGGTTATGTGAAACAGAGTAAGAGACAAAGGTATCATACACATAAAGTCATTTTCCACAATGTTGCGCATAGAGGGCTTCTCTTAATTGGATGTTTCATTTGAGAAAAGAAGGTGATGATTAGATATCCCCTAATCATGAGGATGGTGGCAATTTTATATTGTTTCTCTCATGTGGGATCTTGCTGGAGATCAGTTGTATAATTACTGCATCATGCATGGCCACAAACGGTGTAGAAACTAAATGAATGGTCACCCACTGAAAAAGATCTAAAGCCATTTCAAATGTCGCAGGTCATATATTACATTCATTTTGTGCAGGTGACCATGGTTTTAAAGGTATAGTTGGTAACATTTTTGATTAATTAATTTTTTAAAGGTCATTCTATTTCATGGCACGCTAATGTAAAACAAACTTTTTATGTTTTTACAAATTAATTTTCATACAACACCAATAAAGCTACAACATCAACAACGTAAAAAATAACTGGCTTATAAAACAATTTGGAGAGGTTACATAATTATTGATCATTCAATCTAGGGGCCAAGTGTGAGGAGTAATGAAAGTAAAAAAGACTGCAGTTTTTCTCATGGTTGAATGTCCAGATTCTAAACAAATTGATGACTCTGCTGTATGCATTAAGTATGTTAAATCCTCCCAGTGTGCTTGCACATCATATGCACACATGCATTTGCTTGGAGGTAAAACAAAATGTCCTCAGAAGCACTTTTAAAGATTACAGATGTTTAAAGATGAGACCAGAAGTTATTGCCTGTCTGCTTTAGCAATGCTGTTGAGGATTTCTTGTATTCTACTGTGCTGTGCTGTACATGATCAATCTGTTGAGTTCTTTGGTGGGAGGAGCGAAAAAAAGTCCTAGTGTGACTGAGAAGGGGGAGAGTACAGCAGTGTAGCATGGGTAATGCCAAATTCCCTCAAACAGTGGAATGTTTCAGTAGTCTGTCTCATAACAGAGGAGTCAAAATATTTTAATGGAAAATCATCTCCCTTATGTGTGTGTGCTTAGGCCCCAGTGGCCTAGAGGAAATTAAGTAGATACAATAAAATAAAAAGAACAGAGGAGAATGATGTAACCAGTAACGTACAATGTAATCACATCTTTAACTGCCTGCACCCAAGGTTTGCATGCTGGAGCTGACAGAGAGTGGAGAGTGTTGGGGAAACAAGTACCAAGATGACAAACCACTCTGGGGCCTGCCAAGGGATTTTTTAAGAGATTATTGGATTTCAAACCTGGGTGTGGCACCCTCAAGCCAAACTAAGCATCTATCTATGAGGGCCCCGTTGGATTATCATCAACTCAACACTTACTATCATCGGCAGTGTTGCAACACTTTACACAGGTGCACCCACCTCCATGGAATACTAAATATTACTGTACAACCCCCAGGTTACAAAATAGAAGAGCCTGACATATAATAAAAACACACACGCACACACACACACACACACACACACACACACACACTCTGATAAAACATCCACAAGAATTATTGCAACAATCTCTAAAAATAAACACAACATGTACTACAGCCATGTCAAAAAGTTCAAGATAATGTTAAGTTAAAAATAAATCACTTCAAATGCAAGTACTATGGCATACCATGAAGGAGAGGGGAAGGCTTTCACTAAACCACCAGCGTTCCTGATGTGCCCACGTTTAAGAGGACAAATGAATAGGGGAGATTATTTGTATCATTGGCTACAAGAAAAAAAAAGATGTCTGTTAAATGAAGCAGCAAACACACAAAGCGACAGCCCTATTGGTTCTCTAAGTGTTCAGGTATCCTGTTCAGCTGGCGTGGCGATGTCTGTGGTGTACCTGGTTCGAAGACAAATGGACAGTGTCAACAAATCGTCCACAAAGTGCCCTTCCAGGTGTATGCTGTGGCATTTCCCTTCTGTTCTGTTCTTGCAGCTCTGAGATGCTACCCAAACCTCAAGCGCGACAAATTTAACAACTTCCAATTAAACAAACAACAACAGCAACAAATGACACCAACAAAAGGATTCATGTCTGAATTCTAAGTGTGCATTCAGGTAAGGTAGTCCCCCTGCGGCTCCTACCGACCACCCGGGCTCAGTGTTACTATCAACCTGCTCAGTGCCAACTTGCTACCATTTTAGTCCCGTTTAAGATAGAGCGTTTCACCCTGCCCTCCACAGTCCCTACCTAAACTGACCCTATGCTTTCAACCAGCCCCCTCACTCATGCCTACACAGTATCCTCTCTCAAACAACCCTCGATACTCTGTCTCTTCGCTGCAGCCTGGCTATCTCTAGCCTCGCAGCATCACCCTCACGGCAACAATCACTTTCTGTCAGGCCCTTCTCACGGACTAGCTTTAAACCTTAAAAAACAACCTCTACTGTGTCTCAAACATTGTACTGTAACTCATTCCCTGTACATGAAAACAGAGCTTAATATCTCTGCTCTGTAATCAAAATTCATGAATTCCCTTGTGTGATTAAAAAAAACACGCAAACAAATATATTCCAAACTAAAACCACATTTTGGGTGTCACTGTGATAGAGGTTTACAGCTACAGCTATTCTGTACATTTTCATATTTACATTAATATCCAGAGCAAATGTAACAAGAATTTATCTATGACTTTGGTAAGTACCCCAGGCAAGTTATCTCATGCACACATAATAAAATAGCTCAACGTGATATCAACTCTGACATTAATTTTCATCATCTATAGTATGCTGTCATTAAGGACAAGAAACTGCAAGGCCTGAGCCTACACCTGGAAGAGAGCTACAACTGCCCCTACAAGGATGTCAAACCAGGGAAACATGTCTCTCTAAGTATAGCTAGAGTCTCTTGTGGCTTTCAGGATCCAAGCCAAGTAAACTGTGTCGTTATATCTGTAAGGCACTACGAGGGAACAATGGTCAAAACCTAAAGACTGAAGAGAGGAGTTGGACTACACACGCATGGCTGACAGTAGCACACACAGACAATCACGTTGTACATGCCTATGTTATTATAACCACTTGTGCAATCACATTGAAAAAAGAGAAACAAATAAATCTATTGGTATCAGGAAAAAAAAAGTTTTCTTCTTAAAACAAACAGGTGCAGACTGCTACATTCTAAGAACGGGGCCCAGCTAAGACACCTAGCTAAAACTGAAGTATCATCATAAAGGTGAAACATAAAGGAAAAAATATCTATAAATACACTAAAAAGTTTGTTGTCTTCTGTTGGTTATATTTCCAGAAGCCTCCTCGGCTGGAGAAGGTGGAGTGGGGGTAGGGGTGGGGGTGTGGTTGCCTCTTTTCTCCCCACACCATGAATGATTTGGAAATATTAAGACAGTTCAAGGCCATCAATATTTTTTTCTTTGAAGAGCAGCAGGTTTCCGTATTTCACCTTCTCCCAAATCTCCTGGGATTCCGAACTTCCAGTCAGTAACCCCTGTTCAACAGTCACTTCCCAATTTAAGAGGGGAAAAGAAAAGAAAACAAACCAGAAAACCTCCATTGTCCCAAAAGGTCTGTTTTAAACTTCCCTGTAAAACTAATGAGACATTACTTTCCTCATAAAGTAAAGCAAAGAACAGACGAATAAAAGCAAAAACTGGCCCTTTCAGGAAGAAAATAAAAAGAAAGAAAACACGAACTGTCCCCTCTCAAATTCAACCCCATCTTTTCCTTCTAGAGAGGCTGTGAATCTTTTTTTCTTTTTCTCTCTGTCATCTTCAAGTTATACGTGACAGTTTCATGAGGATTGCATGTTCCTCTGTCTCTGTTTATGTCTGAGGTCGAGGAGAGGATGTTTAGGATGTTGACGGGGCTCAGGGCGGTGGGTTCGGGGAAAGCAGCAGCGCTGGGTCAGGGCTCTCCAGTGTCAGTCAGTGTCTTCTCTAGAGGTAAGGGTACTGGTTGACCTTGGTGGGGCTCAGCGGGTATCCAGTGTAGACAGTGGAGGCGGGCGAGGCGCTGATGTAGGCCTGGTGGGCAAACTGGGCCTGGTACTGGCTGTGATGCAAGGTAGGGGAGGGCAGAACGCGGTGGGCCATGCTGACTGGGACCTGGTGGACGATGCTTGGTGGGTAGCTTCCATGCTGGACTGCGTGGCGTGCTGCGCCCTGTGACGCCACCAGGTGGGCCACGGTGCCGGTGGAGCCAAGAGCAGCAGGGGCTGTGTAAGTGTAGAGGTGGGGCTGGCTGGGAAGGTGTGTGGCAGCCAGGTGTGGGTGGACATTGCCCGTATGAGAAGGACTATTGTGATGGAAGGAGTACGGGGCCTGAGTGGCGATGGTGGGGGTAATGTAGGCCTGCTGGCGCCGATGACCTCCATTTCGCTCGGCTACCATGTGCTGCTGGGCCTGGAAGATAGAACCGCAGAATGTCAGTTTTATTGGTCCTGAACTTAAAATATTAGTAGCCTCAAATATGATTTCTTAAGTGTATGAAACCATTTCAAAAATAGATTGGTTAATGTCACATTATCAACCTTAAAGAAATTTTGGGAGTGGTGCTTATTTGCTTTCTTGCAAAGAGTTAGATGAAAATGTCCATATGGTAAATATGAAGCTACTGTCTGCAGCCAGTTATCTTAGCTTAGCACAAAGACTAAACATGGGAAACAGCTAGCCTTAATCTGTACAAAGGTAACATATACCCTAACCTTTAAAGCTCAATAACATTTATGTCAGGTTGCCATTCAACCAGCAGAGACCCCAGGAATTGACTGTGCTCGGCCAAGAAATCACCCATAACTGTAAATCCAAAATATGTCTTTTTTGCACTTTGGATTTTGTACAGATTAAACAAACGTTAGTATGTTAGTCACTAATATGTTAGTTAGTTAGCTTTAGAGGTACTAGTAGGCAGATATTGCTACCATTGGACAGAGCCAGCATACCTTCCTCCCCCAGTTTCCAGTTTTTGTGCTAAACTAGGCTGGCTGCTAGCCTTAGATTCATATTTATTGTACAGACATAAGCATCAATCTTCTCATCTAACTCTTAGCAAGAACAATTCCTCTACAACATGATATTAAAATGTTGAGACCTGAGATTTCATACACACATATTCACACGCTGGCAGTGATCACGGGTCACCATACCTGGCTGAGATTGAGAGGCTGCTGCTGGAGTGGGTGTGGCCCTGAGCGCTGCTGTCTGTAGGACCCCCCTCCAGTCATGCCCCCTGGTACGTGATTATTGCCAGACACCAATCCGTTGGAGGATTTGAACTTGTAAGCTGAATTCTGATGGTTCATTGCATCTGCACGGGAGGATACACGTTTGGTTAACTGGGAAGCAGCACCTTTAATCACCCTTAATACCTGACAACATAATAGTTACCAGCTAATGCATTACACTGTGTTTTAGGTTAGGATATAATTTGTCAGAGTCCTTTACCTGACATCAGGCGCTCACACTCACTCGGGAGCTCACTGTTCTGGGTTTTGAGAGGGGGAATGATGATGGTGCGGGGGTTCCCATTGTTGTAGTTGTCCAGGATAGTGGTCTTTGTGTCGTAGCTGTTGTTGTTGGGGGCTCTGGACTCCACAGTGTAGGGGCTGTTGTGGCTGGAACAGTCAGAGTCGGGTGAATCATGGACTGTCACACAACTGATGACATTCTTCCGATGCTTTGAAGATGAACTGGAGAAAACAGATGGGGACCAGAAAGGAAAGTTAATAAGAAATCAATTCCAGTCACTTTATTATATTTTACTATATTATGTTATACAGTATGTGCTTAAATGTTTTCACTGTATTTATCATTATCAGATTCTCCACCCATTGTATACTGTATGGTGCAAGCAAGTACAGATCCTGTATCTTACTCAATTACATACAGTGTGTGTAAAAACATACTTCTAAATTGTTTTGCAGTCTCTAAATCTGTGGTCACAATTGCTAACCACCTTTCTTTTTCTTCCTACTCTTTGCTTACTTTGTGTGTCAGTACAGTATATCACACCATGCATGAGTTGTCTTTGACAAATATCTGTGTTTCTGTTGTCAGCTGACTACATGGTTATAAAATTGATTTGATCAGTGGTCGCAAAAAAACACTGCCACAGAAATGACCACTGGCCTTGGGTGGCCTGGTTAGTATTTTATGACTTCAGATCAAATTACTTTTGTAGTCGCACATCCATCTGATGTCAGAAACAGATATGTAATTGGAAATGCCTTATACCATACACAACCCTAACTAACAAAATAAAATGGCAGAGAGCTGGCTTCCTAGTTTTGCTGGCAATGGTGAAAATATATCTCTATGCTGTCAAAACAGATGCATGCCATGTTTTGAAAGAGGTCTCAGTTTTCTCTGTCTTGTCTGATCTGCAACTGCAGCAGTGATGTGTTTGTTGTGAAAATTCATATTGTACTCATAGAGCACTGATAACCCCAATGATCTTAGCCTGTATCAACCGACTGACCTATTGTTGTGTTTGTGGTCATCTTCCTCATCTGTGTCACTGCTGATGGTGATGATGCTGACTGCAGGGCTGGGCGTGTCGGGGATGATGATGGTCTGTCTGGGGACGTGGTGCTGGTGCTGATGGTCACGGGTGGTGCTGGAGGCCTGCTCTGCTTCATTAGCCCCCCACCCACTGCCCCCACAGCCCTGCAGGGGCGCACAGCTGGAGGCGGAGCCGTTCTGTAGCACAGCGCAACGTGGGGGCGTGTTCTCTTTCACTCGCTTGGAGCGCTGCGGGGACAGCACTGCCTGAGAGGACGACACCTCGTATGCTGACATGTTCCTTATAGAAAGAGTAGAAGAGGGTAAGTCCCACATAGAGGGCAAAATACACAGATGCTGGAGACAAAGACCTCCAAATCAAAAGTTATGAGACACCATCAGATCTTTCTGTGATGATCTTAAGCTGCCAGTATGATGATTTACAGTAAGTCTAGACTCATCTGAGTGTTAGAATACCTGGCAGACATCTGGTGCTGTTTGTTCTTTTTGGAAGAGGAGTTGTTATTGGTTGGGGGCTGCCTCATAACGTGTGCCACTCCCACATTGAGCGTTTGGTTGGATGGGAGCGTGACGTGGCCAGCCAACAAGGCTGGCTGCTGCATGATGGAATTATAATGGCTGCCATGAGGATGGGAATTCCTGTAATATAACACAGTTTAATGTTACTACGACAAAAAGAAACCTGCAAGTCGAGTAGCAAACGTGAAATAATAACAAATGTGTTGATATGTCAGGATGGTAAAACCCAATATTGGTGAGAAAAAGAAAGATGGGATAAATATTTCCCACAGAAGCCAGCGGGTGGCAGCAGCTAACTTTTCTAAAGGGGACGAAAGGAGGAGAGGGAACAAGTGAGGGAAAGAGCAAAGAGGGAGGGCAGAGGAGCTGACACCAGCAGCTGTGGAGCGATAGCTCTGCAGAGGAAGTGCGACACTTTCCCAGTCGTCTCTCTGAGGACAACAGAGCTGCCACTGGACAGGAAGGGAGGGAGAGACAAGGAGGGGCGATGTCTGGTCACAGATGGACAGCCCTGAATGAATCTGAGCATAAATGGCCCCAGCAGCCCTCCACATGCACATTATATACCTGCATCCTGCTTATCACCCTGCAGATTGCCTTCTCCCATCAATCCATCTATTTATTGAGTCATCGCAGTGACAAGATATAGCTGACATGATGTCTCTACATGTACATATATCCCATTTTCCTGAGGTAAATCTGTTCTTATAAAAGCAGTAGTGTTCACACAGGGACTGTGATTCATTTAAGATAAAAGACAAGCTGTCAGGGAGGTTCAGGCTCCTCGGTCTTATGCCATACCACCTTCCTATAGCACATTTTGACCTATAAAACCCTGCTGGCATTTGACATCCATTTATCTGACTTCAACCACAGACATGCCCCTGTTTTTGAAGCTTTAAAATATGTCAGCCTATTAGATTTATTTATCCAACTAAATCATTGTGTGAAGAAAGGTGGATGTGAAAACTGTAGGCCACAATATTCAGACATCAATTAAGCTCCCCAATTTAAGGTTAAGACTTGGAGCAATTAAAAGTAAGAAAGCAGTGTTGTTCACCTCCAGTTGGCGAGAGGCTGTGTGCTGCTCATGGAGTCGGGGATGACAGTGGCATGCTGGACTGAGGTGTGGGTGAGCTGCTGCCAGGCTGGAGGCAACAGGATCTGCTGGGTGCCGCTGGGCCAGGCCTGCTGAGGTAGGAGAATACAGAAAGAGGAGATACAAAAAACATTCAGCTGCCATATAACAAAACATCAAAACTATGAATTTTATTTACGCTGTTTGATGAAGGCTGTTATGGGACTGCAAAGTTTCCCCATGATTCTTAGTTTTTTCTTGCATCTTTTAATTTAAACATAATAAATGAACAAAGGGAATACATTGAACTTTACTGATGAGTTTGCGGGTGTTGTGATAAATTACAGCATGTTTTCAAAAATGCATAACAGCTGGTTTAAGCAAGCTGCCAGCTTCAAGGAGACATCCATCGACAAAAGAGATAAGACCAGGACTTAATAAAGATGTACAGCAGCTCCTTCCTTTATCTGTGTATGAGTGAGTGTGTGTGTGTGTGTGTGTGTGATTATGTGTTTGACTTGAGTCAAATCAACCTATGTTCTAATTAAATTCGTAGGCCTATTCAAGCTGCTGTGAAAGAGGCTACTTTGTATTTCTGATGCAGAACAGGAGGAGTATCAGGCATAATATGCCCCAAGATGTGCCAAGATGAGTGTGCACGCATGCATGCCAGAGTGTTTGTGTGTTACTGTGTGTGTAACCCTAATAGTTTAATGCAGCTCTATTGATTAGCACTTTAATGTCAGGGCTAATGAATTGTTCCTTTAATACCATTTGCACATCTATTTACAATGGCATCAGTATGTGCAGCAGAACACACACGTTTAAACAGAGAAAGAGAAAGACAGAGAGATGAGAGAGAGAGAGAGAGAGAGAGAGAGAGAGAGAGAGAGAGAGAGAGAGAGATAGAGAAAGAGAGGCACCATACAAAATGCAAAGCAGATAATCTGTGCATATGGTACAGTAACTTTATATTTGTATTGTTTAACTTTATCTTTATCTTAACCTTTATCTTTGCATTCACATATTGGCTTTGCTCTGTCTGTTTCCCTTATATTCTGACACAAAGTAACTACTGTTCTGTAGTCTGGCTGCAGGCTTGTGGAGTCGAATTGTTTTTGTCTGCAAAAGTCCGAACTAACCATCCTGTGGTCGAAGTGCTGCAGGGGGCATCTGCTGCCTTGTCTTTGCACTGATGACTGACATCTCTAATGGAACATTCTGGAGCTGGTGATGGTCTTTACATCCAAGACCACATCGAAGGCCTTTTATCAGCATGCCATTAAGGGACTGTAATACATCCATCCATCTCCTGCTCCTCCACCTCCTGCTCGCTCTATCTCCATTCCTGGCACTCTACATGCCTCTCTCACTAGGCGTCTGCGTTGTGTAACCAGCCTGTCTGCCCTGAAATGGTAACCCAGTTAAGAGGCCATTTTCCTTTCTTCTCAGAGCCTACCATCACTATCAGCAGCCCACTGCCTCCCACCTCAACCTACACTCCCCGAGTGAAAACCCTTTGTCACCTCGGGGCCTTGAAAGCCCCAGCTCTCACTCCCCAATTGTTTCCACATTTTCTGCATTCCTGCTTAAGATAAAGGTCCTGCTGGTTTCCCTCCTCATTGCTTGGATCCTCCTTCACTCTGCCCCCCTTCTCTGCACACCAGGGAAGCTTGGGGGTAAACTCGCATGGGTTCGAGGTGGGCAAAGGGTGCATGGGCAACAGTGAGCAGTGAGTGGGTGAAGGCCCAGGAGGGGAGAAGGCAACCGAGAGGCAAACAACGACTCAGCCAAGCCTGTGAGACCTCCCACAGTAAAGGAATAAACACACACACACACACACACCACACACCCAGTTATTAGGTGTGCTTCTCGCTGGCCTATATAAACCATCTGCTTGCTTTAACTATTCCCTGTCTTTGTTTAACATGTGTGCAGACAGAGGTGAATACATGGAGAGCATGTCAGCAATGTGTGATCCACACTTGATATATCATTTCATGTAATTTACATTTTCCTTAATAAGACATAGATGTTTTATTTTATTTTGCCTCCGATAGATACATCATATCCAAGGATCTGGTGATGTGATGAATTCTCTGGTCAGGCAGAGCCTCATCCAAGCTTCCCCTGACCTCCCAGGATCCTTTGAGGCCTGTAATTTGGAGCGCCTGACTTGGAAGCAGCCCTGGAGCTAATCACCATTTGGTATCTGACAGATTAACCCACCATAGAAACACACATACACACACTTTGCCGTCTGCCTACTGCATGATTAACTGGAGATAAGGGAGCACTTCAAACTCCCTAGATTCTCAGGGATATTTAAAGCCTTCATGGAAATTTCCATAGGGAAAGAGGTGGCATGGCGACGAAAAAGGTCTACAGTGTGTGTGTGTGTGTGTGTGTGTGTGTGTGTGTGCGTGCAGAGAGAGTGATGCACAGTCACTCTCTGTTTCTTCCAACAACTGTATACTAGAAGCTAAAGCTTTGACTCCACTGTGCGAGCTCCAGTGAAGGCCTTCTCTGTCTGAAAGGCTCCTGCCTTTGTGTGCATCAGACCGTGGCAGCCTCAGCCTCCAGGAGAGGAGGGCAGCAGTGAGAGCGAGCGAGGGGGAGAGAGTCAGAGGAGAGAGAGAGAGAAGCAGAGAGAAATGCACAGGAGAGCTTGGCCTGAATGCGCTCAGGAAAAAAACAGCTGCCAGCAGGGGCAGGGTCACGATCGCTGAGTGATTTCAAGCCTCCATCGATAGATACTATTCTTAGTGAGGGCTTATGAAAAAAGAGGATGCAGAGAGCTTTGTTTGAATGTGAGCAGTTCCAAGTCAGACCGGCACTGTAATTTGTTAAGATCCAAAAAACTCTACTAGTTCCTTCTCTGTGACACTTGAAACTCTACCAACCTGTGTAAGCAGGCCAGGTTGAATCTGAAGAGGCTGGGCACCAGGGGCCTGCGTCACTATGGGAACAGCATTCTCCATCCGCACAGAGTAACTGGTGTGCTTGGAAGGGGATGCCTGCAGCCCTGTTCACAAATAAAGCATATGCACAGAGGATGTCAACAAATAAGTACAGCAATACATTCTATATCTGTCACTTATGAACATCATGCGTTCTGCAAAATTAAGAGCGAGAGATCAGATAACATGTTATACATGCACACTGATTTACCTGCATTCAACAGATGACAAAACCCTTCTGCTATGTTTGAATATAACAACACTACATAAAAAAACAAAAACAGTAGTCATGGCAATAGTAGAAAAACTGTTTCTAATATAAAAATTTTTATGATACATTCCACAAAAACAATAAATACACAAATACAATAATGCCTTAGAGCTCTTCTGCCCTCCCAGTGCAAACACAGAGGAGTCAAAACGGGGGTGAGTAAGCCTTACACAAAGATTACATTTCCTCCAAAATGATTAATTGCCTCATCAAGTTATCATTGAATCACCGTTTGTATGGTACGGCTGACACTCCCTGTGGGGTGCAAGTCTAAAACTGCAAAATAAAATGACACAAAGCTTGCAAAAAGGGGAGGGCTGTATGCACAGAGATAAAACTGAAACTGACTACAGTGCTGTATGTGCGGTACCAAATAAATTGTGTTTAATCATGTTTTTTCCTTGTATCATGGCCTGTTCTAATGCAGGTGCTCATGGCTGAGATCTTGACCACAAATCCCACTCTATCCGTTCATACTAATGCATACTGACTCCTTACCTTGGAAGCCAGGTGGGCAGACGATGAGCGCCTGCTGGAAGGGGTCAGGCCGGGCAGCGCAGAGCTGAGGAGCCCCCGGCTGAAGGGGCATGCTCCTCTGGGCCACGGCTGCCATGGAGGCCGCGGAGGGCTGGTAGAGTGCAGATTGGTAGTTTAGTATGGAGACATCAGGACTTGCAAAGGAAAGGGTGGCATTGTTGGTTGAGGAGGGAGCCAGGTTGGTGGCCTAAAGGAATGATGGGACCAAAATAAAAATAAGGGTAAGGGTGGAGGAACTGATGGGAATGATCCAAGGAGGGAGAGCTGAACAGCAGGAATGGCAAAAAGAGAAAGACAAAACAATATTCTAACAGAATAAGGCACACATAAAGATGCAAAACAACCACCAGATCAAGAGAAGATGGATGAGGGAGCATCCATCATTGATGAGAGCCAGTGGAAGAATAAGGAAATTGGAGGACTGATTTTAACGTGTCTTAAAATATGCAGACTGTTGATTTGATTAATTAGAGGAACAGAAAGAATGTGAGGAGCGATGCAATCAATGTTAAAATTCTTAGAATAACCAACCATCAATGCCACCAGAGCACATTTAGACTGAGATTTGGTAATTGTATTATGTATCATTTACAGTGCTTACTGGCAAACGGACCTTGCTCCCTCAGACTAGAATAATGTGGTACTAGACAGGAAATGTATACTGTCTATAGTGGCAATATACAATGTAACATGCATTTATTGATGCTTTATATGTATGTCAGTAATTAGCAACAATTAGTGACAACATACCTTATTATCACCCTTGAATGATGAGTGTTAAAGTCATATGGAGATCACATTATAAGTGTGTTTAAATGTAAATGTTACAGAATCCATACGAGCCAATATAACACGCTTCAGCAAAATTTGACATTTCATGTCACAGCTTCACTATCTACCCTCCAAATCAATATGCTTGACAGGAGTAATATTTCACAGCCAACAGTCATTCTATAATTAGGTAAGCTTAGATAACTCCAGCATGTCTTGACCATTAATAAGACATGTGGAATACTAAGACTGCATGGGAACATCCTTGGTACAAACAAATGCTTTTAAGAGACACCGTTTGCTCAGTTTGTAAGTAGTATTTGCTCCATGAGACACTGTCTAATTTTAGCCCTTTCATTAAGTGTATGTAGGGTGAAGGGAAATACAGAGACGGCACTTTCATTTTTCATTTGCTCTCTTTAGTGTGTTCGATGAACACCAGGGGAGGGAACATAAGCAATATGCCACTGTAGCATTCATCATGCACAAGCACGGAAGCAGCAAAATACAAGCCAAAGATGCATTCCAGACTTGCAAATGAATTGAGCTGAATAAATCACTAACTTAAGTCTGTCTATATGCACTGAGAGCCAGGCGCAGAAAAGACAAACTGAGGGAATGTTAATCCATTTAAATCACAGCAAGATGGGGTTTTTGTCGCATGCTACACAGTGTGAGCTGGCTCGATATAGTTGGTGATAAAGAACTCTGTTTACTAAAGAGAGGAGTGGGTGTGTGTGGGTGTGTGTGTTTGTGTGTGTGGGGGGGGGGGGATGCAGGAGTTGTAATTTAGCACAATCTGGAAAATCTTGCAACCCGACGCTCTGTGATTCTGGCATAAGCCAAAAGTCAGCAGTTTTGATTCACAGACCATACGGGAACGAAGCGGTAAAGCACCACAGGCTCAACCAGGGGGAAATGGGAGGACAGACGAGAAGGCAGAGGAGGACAGGAGTGAGAGGAGGGAAAAGAGAGAGGAAGCCTGGTAAAGGGAGTCTTAAGGCCTGAAAGCCCCAGAATGCAAGGCAAGCAGGAAGTGGGGCTTGTCATGTGTGTAATCAGCACTTTGTGACAATCCCACAGGACCTGGGGCACAGACAGAAATGCAGGCAGACAGATATACATGCACCAAGCCAGAAAGGCAAGCCAGTAAGCATGGAAATGTGCAGACAGACAGGAAGAATGGACATAAAAAAATAGAACAAAGAGACAAACAGCCGCTCATGGGCTGCTAAGATGTTCAGCTTCTCACAGTTGGATGTTTAAAGTACTACATTTGTATGTAAGCATGTAAGCAAGATGCCATGTCATATTGTTGCTGGGGGGTTTTAGCTCGGCTTTAATTATACATTGTGATACATATACATTTACATATACATATATAGTATGAATAAAATACTTATGCAGAGTTCTCTGAATAGGTGATAAATATTCTATACTTTTAGAGGTCAAGTAGACTTTTGCTTTCATCTGTAGTTTTATTTATTTCCAGGTGCATTTTTACGTTATATTTTTAGTCACAATTGTTTTGGAACCTACTGTGGAAAGGCAGTAAAACACAGCTAAAATAATTAACATATTTGCATCTGACAGCATAAAAGTTCATAATCAATGGTTGCTTAGGCAGATTTACCTGGCTGTGCACAGTGTTCAGCTGGTTGTTGAAGGTCATGGTGAGGTTGGTGGAGGTGCTGGGGGCCACGTGGGTGATAAAGGGCGTCTTGCTCTGGTTGACTGTGTCGTACATGTTGATGCGACGCTTACAGATCTCCATGTTCTGGAAGCACGACTTCACACTGCATGAACAGAGAGAGACGGAATGAGCACTGTATGTTATGACAGTGGCAGATGGTTTTTCACTGTTCAAAATGATAATTATTTAAGAAACAACAGGGCCTGCTCAGCTCGTACTGTGTGCTGTGTGGGAAATCGAGGAGATGTGACATGGTAACAAAGGGGTGGTTGAGTGTTTCAATAGGAGTGATCCGCTTGTCTGCATCAATGGTCAGCATCTTGGTTAACAAGTCGATGAACTCCCTCCTATCAGCCTTCTCTGCCAGCATGTCGCTCCCCTCCAGATCTGATGTCATGTTCACCTGGAGGCACGGAACAAACACACAAGCATCTTAGCATTTCAAATACTATCGTCAATAGCTGATTGAGGGATAAAGGTCTCCAGTGTTTCTGCAGACGACAGAGAAAAATCTCTCCCACAGCTTATTCCCATACAGAGGCCTATTAATACTCACAAGCCCTCATCAGTTAGGGTGTCTCTGTGTGTGTGTGTGTGTGTGTGTGTGTGTGTGTGTGTGTGTCACAGAACCCAGTGATAACCTTGCACCTTAGTGACATTATAAACATTTGCACTGGTATTTATTTATAGCACCACTTGAAAATATCTTCTGGCGCCTTCACTAAGATTTTTATCTATTCCTGAGATGTGAAAGCAAACAAAAAACACGAACCCAAAAAATACCTCCATTGGCTAGTAGTTAAAAAACTCTTTCATGAAGGACATTTTGTGAGTGTCTCTGGGAAAGCCGACATGAGACAACTTAACCTAAATATGTTCTGAGGCAATTCTGGGAAGCTGCTTTGGAACATCGTGTTGCTTCATTGGTATTAAACATTGCGGCTTAGGCTGTGGATAAATACTGGGCAAAGCAGATTTCTACAGATTCTTCCTCTAATGAAAACCTACATAACTAGCATGAATGGATTTGTTAGGCCTGGGACCAATTCTGGGGACTGGGTTTTACTTTGAGGGTTGTCGTGTGTGGTGAGGAATGAAGGAAGTGGACAAGGTCACGATATAGCTAGTCTGGATTTACGCGAACAAGCAGATTGTCAGGCAGTGCGAGGACAGAGACAGGGACAGTGGCAACAGACAGACAGTCTTGTTTATTGTCACTGCCATGCAGAGGTAGCAGGCCTGTTTTTAATAAAGACGCAGTGCTTATCTGTAGGCCTGCTCCAGGGGCTATCAGATGTGCTGCCAGTCAACGCTGCAAAATCTGATTCAATTCTCTTTCTCTATGCAGGTTATTCGGGCTCTGTAACCATTCCTCTCTGCTTGCCATCTCCGCTGGCTGTGATAAAGGAATAATCTGCAGAATGAGGTGAGAAATAATCACATCGTCCTCTGCTAGTGGAAGAGATGACTTTGGGAAATGTACACAGTTTGGTTGCACATGCATAGCAGGTGGGAGTTGGCTGAGGTGTGCCACAATAATCAGACAGGATAAGAAGAAGCCCGAAGAGGAAAAATAATTTTCCATTCAATTAAGATATGTGAATTTACTGGATAGAAAAGATATTCATGCTTCATTGTCTTTCAAAAAAAGCAAAAAAGGCAACATTTGACATTTTCCAATCTTGAATGAAAATGGTCAGTAAAAAACATAAAGACAAGGGGCTTCAACTAACATGGTCAGCCTTGCGTGTCTTGCATGTCAACGACTGTTTATGGAGTCACATCTGTGCCATGAGGAGCACTGACATGCCACTCTGGAGTAAGGGCAGGGGTGGCAGATGTCGAGCAGTGAGACAGATCGGGCTACGCCTCAGGAGATGTGAAGCTGGGCATGTAGGATGCACGCCTGTCTTCTGCACAGCGATACAACTTGTGCAGATTTACCGTTAAACTTTATATCTCAGTGGGAGGAGTAGCAGAAGAAAGGAAAAGTATAACTGCAAGTGCACATAATAAAAAAAAAGATATTGTGAAGGCCATGCTGCTCTTTCTGTCATGGCATTATTCTTATCAAGAGATATTTAAGGATTGCAGGTCAGAGTGAATCCGTTTTCAAGCAGACCTTCCTTCCATCTACATCAGGCCTAAAGCGAGGTCCTGCATTTGCTGTTAGCTGATTTACTCAAATTAGATATACTTGTGACTAAAGCCTCCCCACATTTCCCACGACTTAAAGAAGGTTCATTATCTCTTTCTGGCACCCTGCTCCTCTGTCTTTCAGGGCCCTCAGCTAGAGTATATCATCCATTATACACATGGAAACAGATGTCCACAATGCTGACTTGTTTATTAGGTTGGGATAGTGAGATGGGGTGAAATAGGCAGTTTTCTCGCACATTGAGCTTATGCAGCTCTGCTGTATCTCTGCTGTGTTTTTGTAGTAAGTTGAGTCTGGCTGCAACAGTGAGAGAAAGACAGGACACAGAGCTTGAAGCGTAGGAGACAGAGATGACCCAGGGGATATCATACCAGTGCAGGTTGGTTTCATTATACTCTGTGCTGCGTGTGTGTGTGTGTGTGTGTGGTAAATTCAGAGAGTACAGGGAGCGATACTATCTTGTCCCAGCCGGAAGCATGTTATTCCAGACAGGGCTGACAGCGGCCCAGGGCGCTACTGGACAACCATAATTGTCTCCATCACTTAAGTCACTACATGTGTTGTGTAACCACATGGACAGTCTCCAGAGGCTGCTGCTGATTGTGTACCAAGATGGCCATATTCCAAAAGAAATAATTCACCTGCTGAACTCTTATCTCTTGGCTAGTCATTATCAGAGGCGGGATTGAGGTGCATGATGACAAGGGAGTGCTGTCAAAGATTCGAAGGGCCCTGGGAAAAACATTGTAATTTTCCATCACTGCTGCCACATCTGCCAGCAGAACCAGTATTTGGCCAAGCGAGGGCGAACAAAACAACACTCACTATCATCTCACTGTCAGGCACGTCCTATCAAAATGTCATGGCTACATGTGAACTTTCCCACCGTGGAGAGATGAATTCACTATTCAGTCATAAAAGGAAAGTGACATTAGCAGTAGCCATGTTAAGTAGCAGTGCTTTTCCATATATAAGTCTGCTATATAAGTCACTTCCTGAGGTTATGTAAGAATTTATAAAGAAATAAATTTCCCACAGGTTACATGCAGAGCTGCAGGGGGAGAGGGGCTAACCAGCTGAGTCATGCAGACACAATATGGTACGAGTCCCACTGAGCTGGTCTGAAAAACAAGTGGGGAGTACAACATTTCGCCCTCTACATGCTTACATGTACTATAGATGTACAAAGTGAAGACGTAGCCACAACACTCACTCAAGCTTAAATAGGAAAGCAAACTGTACATATAAACCACGTTAACCAGCCTTGCCACATGTTCAGCTCAAATGTCTGTCTGTAACTTATTAGATAGCGGTTAAGCAAAATGAAGAGCAGAGGCAGAGTTTAGGAGGGGGTTCAGTGAACAGCTGCTTTCATTTCACTCTGTAAAATTCTATATAGCAGCAGAGCTGCACCACATCTGGAGATCAGGCCTTGGTAGGATAAATATTTTAAATGATCTCAAATATTTGACAGATAATTCTCGGGATGTGATGGATGAAACTGGCCCAGGAGTCGACCCATCAGTTGAGGTTTGTAATGCGAGACAGGTGGATGTGATTGAAGCTAAATAATGAGCAAAAGCAAATAATACATGTATTGTCTGATGTGTAGGAAGAGGACAGTCTTGCTTTGTGATAACTGAAACAGCATACCTGCGCCATATCATCCAAGCAGTTGAAGATGTACTTGCGAGCCTCCTTGGACTTGATCCCCGTTTCACCCTCGTGGTCCTCTGGAGTCTGCAGGAGACAAGAAACAGATGTTCCTCTCAAATCCCATCACACTTCCCCTCTGGAAACGCACTATTTACATTTGGCTCATTACAGCCTCTTGTTGTTGATGTGCAGCAGGACTTGGCTTGCCCTCTGAGCAACCCTGGGGTAGCCCACAAACACTCATCTAACACCGTGAAGAAGTGGATACTGCATGTGGAGGCATACACTATATCAGTGAGACAAGATACAGCAAGTAATCTGTACTAGCAGACATACGTGTGCACGTGCACACATTTACGTTAACTATACGTAACTATACTACTATAAACACATGATCACCCTTTTTCAAAGAATGCAAATTTACACAAATCTAATCTGTGTTGACTATAGAAACCTCCTGACTGAACACACGACATTTTTTAATTACAGTCAGCAAAGCAACGCAGCTGCTGTTACATGGAAACACATGGCAAGGTCAGATTAAAGCTGAGCAATCACTCTGCAGAGTTGGGGGAAAAAAGTGGTCAGGGTGCCTCGACATTTGATTTTCCACATACCAAAGACACTGGAAACCCATAAGGAGTTAGAGCAGTGGTGTCAAGTGCAAGCTAACAATCTGTCTCTGTGTCTTCCCCACAATGCTGCTGTCAACTCACATCTTCAAGAACTCAGAAACCTCCTTGTTAAAACTGACAACAATGTGTTTTAAAGAGGCCTCATAAGCCCATAGGCCATACAGTTTTTAAGAGAGGACTTAGAAATTCTTAAATTTAAGCAAAAGTTGAACAACTATTACCTGCCAACTACTAAAAGCCTCTTGTTGTACATAGTGCTCCCAAGTCACATGTCTCCATTTAAAGGCCAATCATCATCATCCTCAGTTGTTGTCAGTGTGGTATGTTACTGGGATACGTAAGAAACAAATGCACTCTGCTCCTCAAAAAAGATTAATCCTAGGCACAGGCAGGAGCAGACATGGAAAAACACTGCCATAACCTACAGTGATGGATCAGTATTTGCAGTTTGATACAGAGTAAATTCACTGTGTGGCACATAAAAGTTTTGCCAAATCTTCTCACACAGATTTATTTTGCTCTCATTACCCTCTCACTTTGTCTACAGCCAAAAACAGGGCCATGAACGCCTCACACAGTGTAGCCAGACTTTCTGGAATATCAATGGCAGATATTGCTGGCAAAAATGCTACCATCTTTGAGTTGTGTGAATGCGTCTGTATCACTTGAGCTGTACCTTAAGTCTCCAGAGAGGATAGGTGGAGTCGGGGTCTCTGTTGAAGAACCTGGTGGTCTTTGTCCCTGCACTCAACAGATACTCTGCAGGCAGACCCTGTGTCTGTGAGATGTAGCGGATCTGCAAGACAGAAGATGAAAGCATTTTAGACTTTTCACATCATATGCATGAATCAACCATAAGTTGCATTTAAGTGGGGAGCACTGTGCTGCTGATAACAAAAAAAGACAAAAACTTTAGGATGGATGTTTGTTTTTTTTGCAGTTTGAAAATCTAGTCTGACATTAGCTACTCCAGACTTATCTGTCTGAAATATGCACAGCACCCAAACATGACCTCAGCTCAAGAATATACTGTAAGATTGATTGGAGACTTGTAAATGAGACATTTTGCTAAGTTTTCAGGCTCGTGAAAAATCAAGCAGGCTTGTTCAGTGATGGAGCACAACTTGCTCAAGGTTTTCCCACTGAGCCTCGTCTGACTGATAGAGAGAGGGGAACGCCGCAATGTCTTGCTCTGGAGCACAGGGGCTGCGCTAATTGGACAAGTGGCTCTGTGGCATCTGTTCAGATAAACAGGGAGGCTGCGCAAGAATCATCAGGGGCTGTCGGGGGGATTGGAGAAGCATCCCACTCTCCCAACACACTCACCAGCACACACTCATGGAGAGAACACACACACACACACACACTCATGGAGAGAACACACACACACACACACACTCACACACACATAAATAAATAAATATAACTGCACATGAACTCAGATTCATGACTATGCAAGCACCCACACATACATAATCGTCAGTTCCTCAGAGGTCAGGAGATAATTTGAAGGTTCAAGCAACCATTATATGTTACCTGATCATACTCTGAGGCTCCAGGGTAGAGGGGCCATCCCAGGAAGAGCTCTGCTATCACACAGCCCAGAGACCACATGTCTATGGCCTCACAGAACGGAAGGCCCAGGATGATCTCCGGAGCCCTGAGGATAGAGAAAAAACACAGTATGGTTAGAAATCAGACATTTTCCCCGTATACTAAATGTAGAAGACCATACTAAGCAGAGCTTGTGCTGTAATGGGGTTTTACTGTGAGACACAGAACACTGAGACACACTCTAACTGTGACACAACGACATTGTCATTTTCAAGGTAAAGTCAAAGCTGTAAAAGCCTTGTGAGGAGCTTCTTTTTCACACTTCCTATGAGCTCATGGAGAGCAGCCCAGTGTAGCATGCACAGGTCAGAATAGGAAATAATCAACGCTGCATATGTAGGAGTGAACTGGAGACACACATTTAAGCAATATTCCCAAAGCCAAGGCAACTTAATTAGACAGCATACACACAGAAGTACACATTTTTGCACACAAACACATAGACACTGTTGTACAGGTCCACATAAAGATAGGCAATTCAATTAATCTTATGTGTCTTAAGGCTGTTATGTTATTTTAACACTGATCTTAAATGTAGCCTTGAAAAAAGCTTAAATGTTAAAATCAAAAGGGTGTTCACTTTTGTTCAGGTAGTTTCAAATGTGCCACCTTGCAGATAACTGATTGGTAACCACGCAGGGGCACCAATCACTGAGCCCCATCTCCGGTAGTCAGACATGGAGAGTGTTTAGAGGTAGAGGGGTATGTTTACAGAATTTCACGGTCCACGGCCACAAAGCAATGTGGAAGCAATTATGCCATAAAAATAAGACCAACATAAATATTTTGTAGAGCATGCAATGAGCTTCATCCGGGCTTTTAGTAGGCTACATTTGAGTTATTAACGCCAGTGCTTCAATCCCAGACACACATACACACACACACACACACACACACACACACACACACACACACACATACTTATACAGCAGTACACATAGAGCATTTCAGTGGTAGAAGAGATAAATATCTCTGATTTGATAAAAATTAAGAGGTATTGTTTTAGTTATTTGAGCAGCACTGCAGTCCCAGACACTTCCCAACTATGTTTTATATCCTTTCAAAAAGACTAAGACCAAGCTCAAGTCTGATGGGGCTTAAAATAACCAAGAACACAGTGACACTGCCCTCTAACAATCCAAAGCATTTTCAAGAGGTCATCACCATAGGGGGGTTTTGGTCTAACATGTTACTTATTGGTTGAATTGAGTGACTTAGTTTAAAAAGACTGGTCTCCACTAACAGAAACAGGTAGATGTAAAAGCATGACAGACAGATCACAGGAGCTTAAGGCTGATCTTGGAAAGTTCCTCATTCATAGCTGAGTTTACAATGCTGATTGCCGTGACCATGGTAACTAGGCTAGTGCTCCCCCCTAACCCAGGCGGGCTCTGGCAGGGTTTCGGTCGCAGAGAAAGAGATGAGGGGGCCTGGCCTCGGTCCTGCTGGAACTGTAGGTACCAGGGAAACAGAGAATGTGGAAAACAGCATGGGGGGACGCTGTAGGACTTTATAGGCCTAAAAGGGAGCGATGGGTGGGCGGTCCGAGGGCAGCTGGGGGGGTTGGTTCAGGAGACTGAATGAACATAGCTCACATACTTAAAAACAAATTTCCAACTGTAGCCACCTGCCCTCGATTCACTGCTCGCTGACAAAAAGGCAAAATGACAAGAGGGCACAGGCAATTAATTGTATACTGAGATATGCCTAATATAGAAAGGCAGAATACACGGCGAGGAAAGACGATGAGAGACTGCATAAAAAATACAAAAATCAGAGGAGGAGGAAGAGAGTTCAAGAGAGGCAGACACACAAATAAAGCAAATGAGGGGGAGCAGTGCTTTCGCACAGTGAAGAGCTCCTGTCACAGAAGGTGGTTATTGGGGTCTCGAGGGCAGCAGAGGAACAGACACCAAGACAACACTCTAGCAACAGTATCTTAGGGCACCATTACACACCAATACAAAGACACCTTCACACACAATGAGCCGAAACGTCTATCAAGGGGCTGCCAAAGACGCATAAAGGAGCCTGCTAGGAGGTGATAGCAGAGGGAACAGCATCATCTACTGAAGTAAGGAAAGAGAAGAGATGGACAACAGGACTGGGGTCAGCATGATCATTCTCTAACACCCTGTTAGAATGGCTGGAATTACACTGTGGACATATTGGGACTGGTCTTCCTGTAAGGTTGTGTTTCCCATTTACCTGCAGCAGGAGATGTGCTCCACCAAACTCCATCCATACGCAAATGCTCAAAAACACACTCAACCACCCTATTATCCAGCATTGCTTTGGAATCTCTTTGGAAAGAGAAAGTCACTTAAATACTTTTATGACAAAAACTCTTTGACAAACACAAAAAATACACAGATGTTTGTGAGGATTATGTTCTATTTATATATTCAAATTGTTTGTACTTTAAACTCTGATTATCATGCTGTCCGTGCAGAAGTTGATAATAGAAGTAGGCAGCACTCCATCGTCACCCCAGAAACTGCAATATTTTTAAGATATAATAATATCCAATACACTGTAGCAGCCCAGCAGTTCTTGTCTACATAGGATTCACATTCCTACACAAAAAACGCAAAACATATACCCACTTATGTGCATGAGAATGAGTTCTCTAAAAACCTCATTTCATTTTGGGAAACCAAAAATATGCATTAGCCGTTGCAAGCTGCAAAAAGTGGAGGCTGTTTTCACAACACGAGGCTGTTTTTTGACTCAGAACGCATTGTGGAGATGAAAACCGCAGGAAACCCTTTCATCAGATGGTACTGATCACTGTGACTCCAGCGGACACATGCAGAGCACAGGACCTTCAACTTTACCCCTCTTTTTTTTCGCCAGACACTGATCTAAGTAACTTCCAACACCAATCACAATCAAGTTAAGTTTCACACAAGCTCGCAAACAAGCAAAAACTGACAAAGTAGGGCTGACTCAACAAAATGTACTTTCATTAGTGCAAGGACTTTAGCTGTTGTTTAATGCTTCTATGCATGTGTGTATGTGTGCCACAACACCTTGGACTTGATGGAGAGATATGTTAGTGTTGATGTTATGCTTGGATCCATTTCAGCGTGAACCTTCCTGGGTTATGCTCCAGTGCTCCACAGCCTGTTCTCATGGCTCCTCTACCTCTCACAGAAAGCTCCTCCCGTTCAGCAAAAGATAGAGAAAGTGAGTGAGAGAGAGGGCAAAGGAAAGAAGAGAGTGGAAGCAACATCGTTGCTTATGATATGAAACCACAAATGCAAATCTGCCCCTACCAATGCACCGCTGCCATCACATGCAAAGTGCCCCACAGCTGCTGCTGATGTAGGGCTTTCACTGGCAGTGATAAACAGCACACACATCTGCGCAGCTCACAAACTCCTTTCCTGCTCCCCTTTCCTTCCTGAAGTAGTAGAGCACAAGAGATTGACAATTCATGCAGATAGGACCATTTCATGTTTTTGATGATACATAGGATGCCGTAGTTAATCTCTATTGCAGGTACAACAGCACACGAGCAGCCAAGCCAGATGTTCAGTGGTGACATTTTTGGTTTTTGACTGTTTGGGTAAGATAATTCTGGGGTATTTCAAGACTTACCTAAAGCCCTTAAAGAAGGGAGGCTCTGCTCAAAAGTCTACAGCCATGCTAATGAGGCTGTAATTGGGCATAGCGGTTCTTTTAGGTAAATGTTAACGTCTATGCTAGCATGCTCATGACAAGGCTAACATGCTGATGTTCAGCAGGTATAATGTTGAACTGATAATAATGCACTATTGGCAATACATCCAATAGTTGTTGAGACATTTTAATCTTAGCCAACAAATGTGAACCTCATGGTGGCACTAAAGGAAAATCAGGGGATCACATTGCCATCCACAGAGCCAGAATTGAGGTGCTTGGATTCACCATCTGAGCTGCATTCAGCTGACACTGCCAATTTATCACCCTTTAAGCTGCAGCCCACCTCACTCACCTCCAGTTGGCATGGCTACCACAGACAGTGCCTCTGAGAGTGTGGTGGTGAGCTTCTCGCTGCAGACCATAGATGTCACATACAGTACAGACGGTGTGCAAACCACTGGCTAGCCAGAGGCTTTCTCTGGCTTTCAATCGGGACCCAACTGCATGAGAGGCCTCAGTGTTCGGGCAAGTGGCTCTGACAGCACTGGCCCTTGACAAAGGAAAGAGGGAGGGTGGGATGGAGAGAGAGAGAGAGAGAGAGAGAGAGAGAAGGAGTCTGGATGCTGACATCCTCCCAGCTGGCCTGGTCATTGATGAGCCCCAGTCCCCTTGGGAGCCAGAGATGGCACGACTCATGAATAGGGCCTTTCTTCTGCCACCCCAACCCACCCCTACACCTCAATACTTTCTCCCATCCCCTCTGCTAGCCCAGCCAGCCCCTACACCTCACCCTGCCTCAGCACCCACCCCCCTCCTTACAACCCCTCTGCCAGCAAAACCCCCTTCAAACCCCTCAAACTAGGGCACCGAGGGCCAGGTTAGTTCTCCCTAGCCTGTCCGCCCTCTGCTCTGTTGAACCGTGCCTGAGCTTGGCTGGCCCGCCAGCACTCACACAGACACACATACAGCTGACATCACAGGCTGTGTGCATGTCAGGATGAATCCATCAGGCTGACCTTCCCTTAGCTTGGCTCCAGACGGGAGACTGATGGATCCCTGGGACCCTGCAGCATTTGCACACATATAAATGCACAAAACAAACACACACACACACAGGCACACAGGTCAGTCAGTCTATGGTAATTGGGTTGATGTCTTTCCTTTCCATTTCAAAGACTTCGTCATTGGCCCTTATGTAACTATATTTTATTCAATATGCAGGCAGACAGTTATGTGTAAAGAGTAGCATGCATACGGGAGGTAAATAAGATCTTATACTGGGTATGCAAGAGCACTGTTACGACATATGGCTGGTTGGGGAGAGAGATAGCTGTTCAGTGCTTACAGGAAAAAGAGCTCCACAAGAAAAGGGTGTGCCATTAACTTTTCTCCCCTCTATCTCTTCTATTCTTTTCTCTCTATTTCCTCTTCCTCTTTGCCTCTTCCCCTCTCCGTGCCACGCTTTGCCCTTGCCTAATGTAAAAAGCTTGGGCTGGTGCTGTGAATGACTCCCTTCCTCCCCCGAGGTAATCATCTACATATTCATGCCCTCAAAGGTTCCTCCACAGCCTCTTTGAAGATTCACCATAGAGAAACACTTTTCTAGATATATTGCATGGTGGTCGCTGACTGTGAAATCAATGTGCAGAGTTACATCCCCTACCATGCACCTGTGGCTCGCAGGAACCCCCACTACCCACAATACACACACATACATATACACTATACCTTCCCAACCGCTCCACCAGCCCTCATCACATCTGAAATTTCAGTGCACAAGTCAGGCATAGCAGTATTCATGTAAATGTACATTCATGTAGGCAGAGACTGTAGATGGCATTTAAATTTAGAGACCGAGTGATCCAGGTGGTTTGGGGATGGAAGGGGGGAGGAGGATATCTGGACAAGGCAAACTTTTTCACAGAGTCCTTGAGAAATGTTGTCTCACTCCCTAAGTAGGGGCGACATTCCTGATTCCCTTTTTCTTTCTCTCGCTGTGAGAAAATGGCAGGGCGAAAGCGCTGATGAGGCTGCCAGTTTTTTACCTGTTAAAGTATTAGCATTTCCTTTGGGCCTAGCAGTGGATTTCAACAAGGCAAATGAAAGCTAAAGGAAAGAGGTTGTTTCATACCAAGGGAGGGGTCGACATTAAAATAATTTGTCACTGAAAAGCATGGGAAGCATGGCATTATCACAATAATGCAAAAAGCAATAGGGAAACTTGCAGACACATATTGGCAACTAAACTCCAACAGCAGTTGTAATTACAGCAACTCAAATGCTAATGTAAAATATGGGTAACAGCTGCATGTATGGCCCTGCTGATTCAACTGAACCTGAAGTGCAGTTGAGCTCAGCAGCCTCAGAGGGAGTGGACTGTAACTGAGAGCTAACATAGATAGCATTTGTACATTCAAAGGTTGTCCCTGCTCTCTCTCCCATCTCACATTTATCTTCTCCCTCCTATTTAAGGCATTTTATATAATGAAATATTCAGTGGGCGCCCCTGTGAAAGCAACCCCTGTCACTGTGGCACACGTGGCACATGGAGCCCTGTCGTCGCAGCGTGGCACTGTCAATATTAGCACACAGGATATGCCACATTCTCTCAGATGGCATCACCCCATGTCATTACACATTAGCTGTTTTTCAAATGATATGTGTTCATACCAGCGTTAGATAACCTATCCGATTTACTGTTAGGTAACATAGAACATCAAACACATATTTTATTGGCCTGGCAATACATTTGTTACTACGGAGACTTTCTCCCCCCTTGGAGAGCTGTAGTAGCCTTTTCCTACCACCCTCTCTCTTTCTTCTCCCTCTGCTTGCAAAAGCTTCCATTTGCAACGCTAACATCAACAAAAACCAAACAATGAGTGCAGCTACAGCGCAGCTCAGTTGTTTGCTTAGACATCTATGCAGCGCTTCATTGTTCCCGGTTGGTAATTGCCTCTTTCCTGTGGTTATTATTATTCTCTAGCATGCGGCTGATCCTATAAGTAATACATCTCATTTCTACCTGCAACCAGCGGGCAATTCCCGGCTCCCTGCAGTGCCCTCTATGCCCCCAACCCCCATTGCCAGGGGTCAAAGGGACAGACCTCCTTTCAACCAGGTGGAGGGGGGAAGACAAAAACGACAAAAAGGAGATGAGGTAGGGAAAGATGGAGAGGGTGGGGTGGGCACAACAATGGAAGATGGATGCCCTCTTCATCAACACCCACCCGCCTACACACACGCACACATATTCTCTCCCTTCTGCCTCTCTTGTTTAAGGGAGAAGTGCCAGAAAGGATTTGCGATCGGTAAATGATGGCTAATCTGTCATAGAGTGATGCTCTCTGCACAGAAGATGTAGGGGACACAGAGGGGGAGCCTCAAGTCTCTCCAGCCCTATTAGGGTAGTGGACTGACAGTCAGACAGTATTAGGTCGGTCTACCAGCCACTGGCCAGACACTGACCCAACCCTTAGGCATGTGAAGCTCTGCTCTGTCAGATTTGAGTCTGCATGAAAATCAGACTTTAGTGGAATCTCTAAATAATAACTTCAATTTGTGTAACTGATATCACATCCTGGCAGTACAAAGTATATCTAACAAGAGAGATTTTCTTGAAAAGTATTAAATTGCCGCTGCTGACCCTGAATGATGCCATTGCACCCTCATACTCTGTTAGTCACTACTCTCCACGGTCAACAAGCCCAGAGGAAATATGTGGGGCACACTGAGAGCTTGTTAGGAGTGGGCCAAACTAAAGGCAGAACTGCAGACAGACGATAACACATTTTAACATGCAGTCACTCAGTCAACCAGCTTAACTAGCTGGCAAGCCTGTCATCTTTGCTGAGACATTCACCAAAACAGATAGGAAAGCAGCGTAACAGGCAGCGAGACACACTCTGCACTGTAGACGGGTGCAGGCAGTCAGTCAGGCAGACGAGATTGTGTCTGCTTGTGGCAGAGGGATGCTTAAACCAAAGCCTTGATCACTTCAGCAAATTAGAGAGTACGAGGGATTCAGAGAGCTAGATTTAAACTGGTGTCGGCTCCAATCTGTCCAGCAAGGTGCAAGCCACAGGCCAAAACTGCTAAATAGACTGTATATCATATTGTAAGATTCTATCACAGCCTTTCAGTTGAAAAGCTCAGCATGACACTTATGCAAACTGCTGGCCAAACCGATCACAATCTCATCTGCTTGCTTGACAGACTTATCTGTCTGTCTCCCTCTCTTGTGGTTTGTCTGTATTTTCTGCTGTCTGGTTGATGGGAATTATTGCCGTTTTATTGTCTAGTTTCCTCTAGCAGTTGCTTTAGTCCAATACAGTCCAGAGCAAGAAATTGCAAGGCTTTGCATCAATATGTCCCATTCTGTTGATTTAGGATGACTAAGACAGAGATCAAGTGATAAGGGGAGAGAAAGAGAGTGGACAATCAATGTGGTTGCAGTACAGACAGGATATGTGGTAAAACAACAGACGCCATGAAAATCCATTTGAAATGCGGCCCCTGAGAAAATATAGATAGGAGCCATGGGGGCGCCACCCTACCGTTGTAATGACATACGTCTCCCTGCCATTCAATACACACAAACATACACACATAACACACGTGCACATACACAGCTTCAATCATAAACTGCTCTGGTTGACTAGTTCCTTATTTCTGGAGCAAGTGAAAGAGCACATGGGGGAGACATTTGCAAGGCCCCCTCTACCTTACCCCCATCCCAGCACGTGCTGACATACAGTACATCATGCGCTACATTTCTCTACCTCCACCCATCCCCCTCCTTCACCCCTCCCTCTCTCTATCACTATCCCTCGTTTGACTACCGTCTTCCTTCCTCCCACCCAGCCGGGCAGTAATACCACCTCCTGCCTAATCAAATTCTGCTGTGTGTGACATGAATTCTCGGTGCCCAAGGCTGCGCTGCCTTACGTCAAGCTACAGGGCCGCAGAGAGCTGTAACTAAACCTCACCCAGGTCCTATGGAGCAGCTCCCCATCTCTCTGTAAAATGTAACACAGGGAGAGACCTCCTGGATATGATTCCCCGAGTTTGCTCCTTCTTTCCATTTGCCTCTTTCTCTGCTTGCCTCAGCGTGTGTCTGTCTGTCTATATACAGTGCTACTCTCTTCATTGTGCTGCATGTGTGTGTTTCTGTGAGTCCCCAGAGTGCAGCAAGCTCACGGTTAATTAGAGAGTGGATAGGACAGACTGGCAGAGGCTGATCATGACTGTCACCCAGATGTGATCAGATATTAATCCAACACAATGACTGACCCCCCCCCCCCCAACCCTCTATCCCAATTAACATCATAGATGTGTGACAGCTATCATATAAGCATACAAAAATATACACAGATCTTTAAGACACACACACACACACACACACACACACACACATGTCCTCCAGAATGTCCTTCAGGAAAGGTGAAGCCTCTACTGATCATGAGTCTTCCCCCTTCAGACTTGTGTCCCACTATCTGCCCCAGCATGCCGCCTGCCTGCTGTGGCTTCAGACACTCTTAACGCCGTTTGTCACGCTGCATTCTTCCCTGACAAGAATTAGAAATGTCATCATGTAGAGAAACAACAGCAGGATTATTAAGGCTTTAAGAAGGAATTTGGACAAATGGGCCATTCCCTCATAGCCTCATCAGAAGCCAGTCTTCCTGCTAAGACAAACGAAGTGAAACGAATAGTGTGGTGTGGTTCTGGAGCTACAGTTTCTCATGTCACGATCAGTCCAGGAAGAGACAAAGCCATGTCATAAAGGGGTCGAGTGTTTGCTTGTATGTTTGTGCTTTCTTTCTCCAAGTTTAAGCCACATTAATACACAGAACTTGGGCTAAGAATCAATGTTTTCAAATACATTCATGGATATGTGCTTGCACAGATTTATAAAACAAGAGTCAGTTGATGTTTCCCAGTTTCCCACTTCTCTCCCTTAAAGAAATAGCCAATACATTTACAACAAATATAACCACCTAAAACTAAAACTAAATGTAAATTTCTCTCTGAGTCACATGTGAAGGTGCACAATGTGTCACATAGCCTTTTATCCCTGCTACTTGTGTTTATGTTGCCAGTGTATGGTGACATGCAGTGTGAACTCCTTTCTTAGAGCAGACAATAATAATAAGAGATGTCTTCAATGACAGGTAATTAATTTGGCCAAGCAACAGTGCTCTGCAGTCATTTGTAAGTATAGTCACAGTTAATCCCCTCTCAATGACAATACCCCTGTATTGTTTTTCCTTCCCTCTGTCATATAGAGAGTGATCATTTTCTCCCATCCTCTATACGATCTACCATGACAAACAGTGGAGGCATGCTTGGCATTTAATATGCCATACATTGTCTATTGAGGGAAAACAATTACTGTAGAGCAACAATCAATACAGCATTATCCTTTTCATGTAGCCATATTTGAGGATTCAATTATTATGGACAAAATGACATTGTTATTCCTGCTGCTGTGGCCTCACTCAAGGAGAAAGCCGACAGCTTTGATTCCATCTAAATAGTAATTTGAATCACATTTTTATGTTTACCATGCACGCACAGAGGGGGAAGCTTAGATGCGTTTATGTGCCTGATTAAGGTAGGAACTGACATAAATTAATTATCTTAATTAGGCTTTGCCTTGTAAGTATCACTGTGGTGATTGATGAAGGAATCAATCTAAAAAGGATCATGTTGTGAATATATGATTGTAAAGACAAGAGATGGTTAAAATCCCAGAAGATGTATATATTCTGATCAAGGGGTTAACACTAGGGGGTGAAATACGTCCATCACAATTTCCCACAGCTCAAGGTGATGTTTTCAAATTGCCTTGAATGATGAAATGTGGTTTGGTAATACACAGTCAAAACAGTGAGACTATTTGATTATTTCGTAATGTTCCATGACACACACCAAGCCAAACACATGAATGGAAACACTGCACATGAGACATAAAAAATGGCAAGCACCTTTTGTTTTTCTTGGGGCTAGGCAAGTCAAATTACACTTAAACGTGATAGTCTTTGGTTTCTGTTTTCCCCTCAAGTTAAAAACCCATAAACATAGACACAGATGGGGGAAAGGTCAACGTTTACAAGCCAAATGATAAAGTATAAAAAGACCTGATAGCACCACCTGAGACTGGAGACTGTTGCTCTTGGGAGTCTAATGACAAGATCACTCAGCTCTATTATAGACGCAGAGATTTTTTCCATGACAAGGCATACCAGGGAACGACTGACAAATATGCTTTCATCGTGGTGTGCATGAGATAAAAAACATTCCACACAGATATGCATGTCCTGTGACAGCTCTATAACTGATGGTTGCCTTCCTTAACCAGGTGTTTTCCTGTCTTAGCGAACCTTGCCCAGAGGGAAGACCGTCCCCTCTCACAGAACACACACACACACACACACACACCCACACACACACACACACACACACACACACAACAAAGACATTCTGGCTCTGAACATTTTCTTTTGTTGTGGAGTTGGAAGGCAACAGACAGTACAAGCAGAGACTGTGGAGTAGCAGCACTGGAGGTTTATGCTGGAGTCAATGTGAATTTTAAACCAGCGCTAAACATGACACATTTACGATTTCTCAGGCAAGAATTCATATTGTGCTGAAGGCTGTGTACAGAGGAATTTTCTCTTTTTTGTCTATTTGTCATCCTCTTTTCTACTTTTCTTCCCCTCTCTCCACTTTTTCTTCTTCTGCTGTCTGTGTGAGCGCTCTGAGGGTGCTGCTGGAGGTAGTCCAAAAGGACAGAGTGTGAAGTGAACAGAGCTCTGACCTCCCAGACACCCCCGACACAGCCAATCAGATAACTTCTCCCTGACACATAGGGCACTATAATTGGTTGAAGGGTGGGAAATATGACCAGTGGGGATTGAAGTGGCGGGAAAAAAAGGCGGGTGTGAGGGGGAGAGGGGGAAGCAAGGGAGTGGTGCTAAGGCTCCTCTACGCACTTTAAGCGACCCTTTGCCCAGGACAGGACAGGAAATTTCCAGAATAAAAGCTAGCTGTCATCTCCACCTGACAGGCTCGCTCTGAACAAAGCTGCTCTCAGCTGACTGGCAAACCGACCAATCCTTGAGGGAGGTAGTTTGTTGTAATCTGGTTCTGTCTCACATTCCAGATGTCTTTGGTGAGCGAGGCGAAAGAGCGTTGCCCTGAACCCTCAGACAGGAAATGAGTCCGAATGTCGTTCCTTTCCCTGGGATGGGGCCTCAGCTGTGGCCAGTAGAGGGTTGCAAACAATATTGCATGTATAAATACAAACATGCCCATAAGCTGACATACAAATAACACATAACACATAACCTCTCTTTTCTTCTCCTTCTTTTAATACGTAGGTATGGATGTGCACACACCCTTCTAAGACATCACTGCTCACAGCTGCATGCCCCGGGCCTTTGCTATCCCCCAGCCCAAACTCAGACTTCCATCAGCCACATTCCAGAGACTCCCCAAGCCCCAGGGACAACTTCACAGCTGGGCACCGAGCTGGGCTGTTCTCTGCCTCCCTGGCTTGCCTTTAACCATCACCATCCCCCCCTCACCAACTTACCCACCCTAGACCAGAATGTATCCTTCTTTCAGCCCTGCATCAGTGTTTCATATTTTTCTGCTGAAGAAATTGTCCTGCTCTTGCTCCCATCGGCTCACTCACAGTTTACATGATGAGGTTAGACAGAAGTGGCTGAGGCCACAACAACGGTGGATCAAGATGACAAGGAGCTGCAGGAATGTTAATGAGTTCTTTCAAATTTTGCTCTTATTGAATATTGTTTTATTCTCTTGTAGCAGCGGTTTCTTTTAAGATGTGTCATGTTGACGGGTAAAAAGACATGTCAGCAAACAGACTACACAATCTAATAACTTTATCTGTGACTCTGAGGCGATTTTGTTGCCAGCAAACAGCAAAAGCAGTCGATATATGAAACGGACCTCATAATGCAATAAATAAAGGTATGAGACATGTTGTGAAGCCCCACGGAAACAGGACCCTGGTAAGATCGTAAAAGGGATCATCGAAACTTCAGTTTGGGTATACGACACTCTCCATCAGTTCTTCCCCTTTTTGAACCAGCTCAGTAGTGACATTAAGGGTGGGTGCTATCATTAAACTAGTTGAGTATGGTCTAATTAAATATAAGAATCAGAATATAGTGGATCTCTAAGATCCAGGAGAAAAGACATTTCACAGAAAAGCACATTTCCCCCATCTTTAACCACCAAGGAATGTGCAGACCTGCATTTTACATTTACATGTCTCTGAATGTGAGTGTGCGTGTGTGCATTCACATGTGGGTGTATTAGTGTTCATGGGTGTGTGTGTCTGTAAATAGTTAAGGCCAGGCTCTGTTTTATCATTTCAGTAAATGCCACGCAGTATATCAGTCTAACTGCATATGTCTCGGGCCATTTCCATATCTGTAATAGAGAAAGCCCATCTCCCATCAGAGCCGCTCCTTCACTCCGCTCAGAGAGCCTAAATAACACACACGTGTCGGCAGAAATGTGCACAAACACACACACACACACACACGCACACAGCATCTCTGATGAGCTGACACAGAAAACTAGATTTATTAAGGGGAGGGAGAGAAGGAGAGATGCGGAATGTGTGTGGGGGTTTAATTTCAGTAACGGACACAGGTTGTTGTAGACAAAAACACACAATCACACACACAAAAAAACACAACACCCCCCACAATCGCAGCCATAAAGTGCATCACTCTCCTCTAAGAGACCTGTTTATTTCAGACCTGTGTCACAAAAGCCACAGCAGCATGCAGGCTTATCTCTTCACATCCCTTGAAACGCAGCACAGCCCCCAAAGAGCTCCCCGGCGCTCCACATGCCACTTTCAATTAGTTCCACAAAGAGAGTCTTCCTCTACCAAAAGGAAGATGGGAGCTCATTACTGAATTCCTCTCTACTCTCGGCTTTGAAATATAGATCAGGAGGCTATGTCTGACTGCTGGGGCCCTGGATGTGCCATTTGCCGACCATGCCACACCAGTCCAGAGCAGATGAGCGCAGAGTGCCGTCTCATGGATTAGCCACTCCTCAGGTTTAACAGCCGCTGCAGATTACCCTCTATCTAACCATTAGCCCTCTGCCTGCCCCCCCTTCTCTCATTTGCTTTCTCTCTGCTCCCTCTTTCTATCTCTCTATCCTCTAAACAGGCTCCCTGAAGCCACAGCTCTCAGCACTAAAACCCACAAATGGGAAAATACCAGTTCCAATAATCTGATGAGAGCGTAAGAGAGCAGCAGCGGAGGAAATGTGGATATCATATCGTACAGTGGTACTATTATAGTAAGCACAGACACAGAGGCAGGGGCTGATAAGGCAATACAAATTCATTCTAATGAAACTAAAGCTTAGCAACGCTGCAAAGGTGGTATTCTGTGAAAATCAGCTGTTGTATAGGAGTTCATTAACGTTAGGTTTGACACATTAAAATCCATAGATTTGAAAGTACTCAGTGATAAAAAATATGACACCACTGCTAATCAAGTAATGCACACCAATTGTGAATTATTCGGAATGGTGACACACAGTAACAATGCTGTCATAAAACATGGCAGCAGCATTTGCCCTGAGATTAAACAGTCAGTGGGAATCTATTTCTTATCTGGCCGGAGCAGAAAACACAGTAGCCACCACGAGGCAGTGATGCCAGTTAATGGTGTCCCCTCAGGACCAAAAACAGCACGTTCACCAACATCTAGCTGTTTACTTTTTGACTGATAATCTCATTAACTACACATAGGCCTCCATGCTGCTGCGCCACATTCAAAACACTGTAAGCATGTGTGTGTGTGTAGCCAGTGTGACATCTCCATCTACAGACAGTATGTTTATACCTTCAATTAACAACTTCCATTAGCGCCATCCTCAGTGGAATGCCACCAGCTAGGTTAAGAACATGCAGTTAATTAGAGGATATTGGCTGAAACTAGAGGATGACCATTAGGGATTGCGCGGGGAAGAAACACATGACGGGCTGACATTTTCGTCTTGAATTTTTTTTTTTTTGTTGTTGTTCCCTCCAGTTAGTCAATTCCTCCCAATCAATCAGCAACAATGTACAGATGTATCAGACACAAGAGTTTAAGTTTTGGTTGCTAGGCCACTGATGGAGATTCAGAGGGAGGGGTAGTAAGGGGTGGGAGTAGGTGGCTGTAATGGCGGACAGAGAAGAGGGGTATAGGGTCTTGATACTCTCTGATTCGCTCTCTATGCAAATCACAACAATCACAGGAAATGCCTGGGCCTTGGCTCCAGCTAATTGCCACGGCAATAACAAAGGAGGGCTTCCTTTGAGCAGAGAGGCAAATTAAACATTAGTTTAGAGTTTTCTTGGAGACCGAGGGATGTTATAATTACCCAGAAACCAACACATCAGCACTTTGCACGCCACGCGTCCCACTCTTGCAGCCTGGTGGAAGAAAACAAATGTATCTCATATTCTGGGAGAGGTGTTTGGGGGGTGGGTAGGTGGAGGAGAGGAGTTCCAGGGGAAAGATGGAGCGGGGGGGGGGGGGGGGGGGTGAAGGGCATTTAGAGGGATTAGACCAAAAACAAGTGTATGTGGGAGGACAGAGATGGAGAGA
>JAVQJL010085925.1:0-37340 GCA_036024295.1 Nannoperca obscura
AGAGAGAGAGAGAGAGAGAGAGAGAGAGAGAGAGAGAGAGAGAGAGAGAGAGAGAGAGAGAGAGAGAGAGAGAGAGCTATTCAGTTGCTAACAAAAGAACATCTGGACCAGACTTGGCAGTTTATACTGACCTCAGGGTTGCGAGTTGAAATTTGACCCAAAAAGTATAGAATGGAGGTGGTCATGATGGTGTTGACACTGATGAAGAGGTTGATGCACACATAGACGATGAAGGCCATCTCTGCATCCTTGAATACGCCTGATAACAGATACATCCAGGGGAAGGTAGAAAACCTGAGGAGTTGACAATGACAAGATACTTTAAACACAGCATCAAGTTAAAAATAACTGCACACATTGCTGTGATCTGACTGGGTTGGTTCCAAATACAGAAAACCCACAAAGACACACACACAAAGTGGATATGGAAAATTTATACAGTCCTCCTCACAAATGCACCTTGTGAGATGACATGACCTTGCATTTTTAACTGAAGTGGTTCAGGCCTTTAACAGACTAAACAGAGCAGCTGGGAGCCTGATGAAAATAGGCACCAAAGAATACTGAAAAGGGAAGTAGGAAAAATACCACACCATGAGGAGGGTAAACATTCAGTCATGATGCCAAAAGAGAGGAAGATAAATTACTTCTCCCTTCATTCCCCTAGTGGCAAAACATCCTTTTCCTTTTTTTTTTGTTCTCCCTTTTCTCTCACATAATCTCCTTGTTCATTTGATTGGGGTGTCTGGGTCAGTGAGACCGAGGGAGAGAAGGAGGGAGAAAGCGAAAAAGAAGAAGAAGAAAACTAAAAAGAAGAAAGTGGGTGGGTGGGAAAAAAGACAAAGACACAAACAGACAGAGCCAGACAGAGACAAAGCATCTGCGTGCTGTGCCCAAAAAAAGGTGCTTGGTAGGCAGACTGTGGGTGCCAAGCCATGACAATGAACAGAAGCAAGAAGGCTGTGGACCAGACCAGGTGGGTGCAGCCTGACAGATGGAGCGCTGTGATTATTCATTGCTTGGGAGGGAGACATCTGTCTGATAAATGAGAAGCAGAGTGCTGACTTGGCCTCCTAAGATCTAGGGCTCGGGACAAGGCCTGTGACAGCAACAGGAAACATAGGAGACTAAGCTTCAGCTACAGTTGGGGAATGATGTTAATAACCCAGATATAATCCAGATGCATGGAAACATGGCATTTAATTTGTTTGACACCTTTCCAAAAATTAAAACCTCATTGTCAAATTGATTTTAAAACCTTGGTATCTCAAGATGATAGCTAGCTAGTCTTTCTAGTCTGACAGCCCCCATCCCCTTTCACACACACACGTCTGTGGCTTGAATAGGATAAACATGTTGGTAGTGATTTTTCTAAGAGCCTTTCAGTCCTACCACCATCTGTCTTTGCAAGCTATTCTGAAAAATTGAGCTGTGTTTGAGTTTGAAGAACAGCAGCTTCCTTATACTCCATGCTGTAAATCCAAGGCTAGTAAACTCAGTGTGTATATGAGGATATGCTTTTGAAAATGTTAAAACCTTTAATGGATTCATTTTGTTTGGCAAATCCTTTGCACGAAACACATGGTCAGTTCGATTTAGGTCAGGTGATTAACTATACCGGCCAAGAACATTCTACTGTTTTGCCATAAAGACAACTCCTGATGTTTTGGCCGTATGGTGGGGATCATTTTCCTGCTGCAGAGTGAAGCTTCATGCATTCATTCCATCATTAAAATATGCTCTGTATTGTGTATTGGTAATTTATGGTACTTATAACTGATGCTTTTCCTGAGGTTTTTCTTTTTCTTTTTTGGTGGGTGTGTATTTTAGGTCTTGTGTGCCATCTAGAATGGGGAATGGAAGGGGGGTAGAAAGAGATCATTGGAAGCCATTTTTAGCAATGTCACAGTGTTTTGAGATCTTAGCAATTGCTGGTTCCAAAGTTATAATAAAACATAGCTTTCCTTTAAAAATGGAGCCTATTGTTTAGCTTCATGATGGCCTGATTCATCATCAAATCCCTTTTGGTCAACGGTGTCATGAACAAAATAAGACCAACAATGCCATTAACGGACAGCCATTTTTTATTAGGCTTTGTAAATCATCCCTCTAAACTCCCTGTGAACATGCTGTAAGACTGCAACATTCACAGATGCCATGAGGCCAAATTACTCACCCAAAGAGCACTAGCAGCAGCGTGACAGCACCCAAGTTTTGCCGATCTGTGAATGCTGGATTCTGGAAGGCTGCGATCACACCAACAGTTAAGGTCACAGGGATCAAGTAGATGACCTGTGGGAAAAGATGGGACATGATGCAGCAACATGAAGGCATGCCATTTCATTGAAACATATCTGCAAATATAAGATACAAGGAGAGGGCAACGCTTTGCATATGCTGTTGCAATCTAAAAATCATGTTTGCTCTTGCTTTTATTGAGCATGGTTTTGTCACACAGGGGTTCGACTACATTGAGTGAGATGTTCATTTCAGAGTGTCCTGTTAGATGATTCGAAGATGTTACCATGTCATAAAAGAAGTTCACAGTCCAGTAGAAGGGCTCGCTGATGCCGGCGATGTGCTGGAGTCTCTTGGAGCCGCTGTGGTGCTCGTTGACTTCATAGATGGCAAAGCTGGCTATCGTGATTGAAAAGCCTGCCAGCACACACAGAGCCAATAGGATCTGGAGCATTCCCTGGACACTGTGAGGAAGGAAATTAGATTATTCAGATGTCAGTGACAACACTGACATTAATTATCAGCCATGGTCATAATACGTGAATTATCATTCAACCATTCAACTATTAATGCCCTTTATATTATCGGATGGTAAACAATTGTGTTGGAACAGTTGGAACTTTTTCTGTATATTCCAGTAGCTACAGGTTTAGAGGCAACTGATGTAATTCTTTCCTGAAAACAATGGCCCATTTGAAAGCACTCCTACAAAGTATCATATCGTTCCCTGCTGGGAACCGACTCATTTGAACTATTGAAATAGCTCACAATAAATGGAATACCATTAATAACAAACAACTTTGTTAAAAGAGATGCTTTATGCCTCGCCTCTGACAAGATAATAACTGCAAAAGAAACAGATGGCTTCATGTAGAGAACAACTTCACACTGATGTTGCTGTATAGGCAGTAAGCCAGTGGTGCTGCTGTGAGGCTGCTGAGGCTTTTGTCCAGACTAGACCCCAGACAACCAGCTGAGGCTTTGATCCCTCAGTTATTCCTCAACTGAGTGCGCTCATTCAAACTTGCTTGATGCCGCTACCTGTTCATCTCCCATCCTCTCTATCCTACCCTGCATTGTTGTACTTTTACCTCTCTCCTCTGGCCGGGGCCACAACACCAACCGACCAAACAAACCTAATAAGCTGCATGAGGCTGAAAAAAGAGGATGACATTGAAGCTGCCAGAGTGACTGAGTGGGAAAAAGAAAGATAAGCTAGAGAGGGACATGTGGTGGGCGTAATATTCACTACAGACGATGGCCAGCAGCATTGGCTACTGAGCAGGCTTGTTATCAGTATGGCCAAATAGCCTTAGAGGTTTTTCCATGGGCAAAGCTACCACACTGTGAGAATCAAGACATTCGGAGTAATAAGCCTGTTGTATCTTTAACACGGAACAGGTCAAATCAATACATCAAGTGAGGAAGCAGGAAGGAGGTTGATATTCTACGTAAATGCTATACACATAAAGAAGTGTGCAGTATGAGGAGTATGGGGAGAAACTGAAGGGCAGTAAACACAGGGAAATGGCCAGTGAAATTTTTAGTGCTAATACGACTCTGAGAGGACGGACCTTCATGAGGCCACAGCTTCAGCTCAACCCTCTCTTGGAATGATTTATTTGATTTGATCCTCAGAAACACACACACACATACATTGACATACATACATGCAAGCACACATAAAGGCACACATCCAGCAGTCTGGGTCTCTAAAGCAGAATGTGGAGTATTTTAAATAAACTCATTTTGGGAAGTGGGGTAGAATCAATCCACCTCTGTGCCACCTTCAGGGTAAACACTCATTATATTGGGACTCTGATCATTAGTGCAAGCTCAGGGAAATCCATTAAGAAAATCAAATATGGGTAAATACTGCTGTCATGTACCTCCCTGCCCCTAAGTCCACCCTGACATTGATGTCCTGAATTGAAAAGTAGGATGCTTACATAATTTAAACAGTCATCATCATGACTCGACTAGTTTTGGAATGGTTTTACCAATTAGAATGCTAATAAGAATATGTTTTGTGAGTGCAGCCATTGATATTGTTGAATACAATCAGACAGGTCAAGGAATAAGTGTAGCCTTACATTGTATCTTCATCATCCACCCGGCCAAAATAGGGGTGACTGGAAACTGAAATGGCTGTAATAGAAAGACATAGAGTATTTTGTTAGCAATAAAAAAACAACAGCAAACAGGCTATTTTTCAGCACAGGAACCAAATGAGCAATGATATTCTCTTAGCCTGAGACACAGTCAATTGAAAAATATAGTGCAAGATGATTTCATTTTCCAGAGCACACAAAGGAAATTTAATTTTCTTTATTATTTTTTCAGGGTTTCCTAGATGATCACAGACATGAGCTGCTCCCCTACATGTCTCTGCTTACATTTCCCAAGATAGTAGAGTGTGAGTTCACCCAAAGCACAGCAGCCCTGGAGCAGGTTGGAGGCTCGGCACCTTGCTCCAGGGCACTTTGGTGGAAGTGATCTATCAACTAACCCAAATCTGATCTGTAATCATTAACACTACTGCTCTGAAACTGGATGTCCCCAGATCTGGTTGGTATCTTTTCCAATTGGAAATGACTGCAACAAAGAACCATATTCATTATTGATGTGTCTGCCAATTGCTCAATTAATTAATAAATTGCCTATTCTGAAAAAAAAGACAACATTTCTCAAAGCACAAAGTGAAGTATCCAAATTGCTCATTTTGTCTGACCAGAAGTTCAAAACCATAATTAATTAAACAATGAATTGATTATTAAAGTTATTGCTGATTTTTTCTGTCGATTGACTAACAGATTAATCAACAAATTTGAAAAACAGGTCTACAATAGCTCTTACTGCCTCAAGCTGAGGCAGTTTTTTCCATTATTTTTTAAAGCATTAAATAAGGTTTCTTTCCAGTTCATGTCATCTAAAGGCGGATTATTTCGCTAGGGGATGGGGCAGACTTTCAATACAAAACATCGTTGCAGGTGGGAGTGATCAGAGAGGGGTGTGAACACTGGACAGGAGTGTGATGATCAGTGGGTGGTTAAGGTCAGAAATCCTGCAGGAATGCATGAATTTTCTTTTGCTGCAGACCTCTAAAGGCTCCCAACCTAGTTGGTGCAGCAGTACACAATGTGAGAGTTAGGTCTTCACATTTGACAGGTAAACCATTACCTTGAAAAGTAATCTCCCTGGATCTCCACCCCTGCCCCCTACCCCCAGCCACTGCTGTGAGTTTGCAGGTAACATTTAAATGATTACACTCTACCCTCAAGCACTTTGGTCATCCAGTGGAAAAGAAATGTGTGTGTGCATGTGCTGTATGTTTTTATGAGGATTTCTTCAAGTGTGTGTATGCGTACGTGTGTGTACTCCTGCCGGCAGGCAGATGGTCAGGGTGATACTCAGAGCTGAAACAGTACTGAAAACGTGGGCCAGCCTTGTTCTATTTAGCATAGCTCCCCAGTGAGCGGCACTCATCAGTATTCACCATGCATAGTGATGTGAGTCTAAGGACACAGCACCCCCTGGCTTTAATCCAGTGAAATGAACCGTGAGTAAACACACTGTTTACAGCTCTCTTTATATTTAGTATACAAAATGCAGTGGGTCCTCAATCAGAAGCACCTTCCCAGGTAGATAGATTCTCCTAAAACTGATGTGGGTATCAATTGTTTGCACAGTCCCACTCATGTCTTATTTCCTCAAATTATCTTTAACACATAATCATAATGTATATTACCATGTAGAAAATGTGATTGCATTAATCTTTGCTGTTGTTTGCATGTACCGATTCCTTGATCAATTATACTGAAATCTCTAAAATCTCAGACTGTGTCCATTTGACCTGTCAGTGAAGTTTTACATTTGGCTTGTAACATTTATTTTCAGCACCAACTCCAGATTACCATATTCACGTGGATCCTTGTCTGCTGGAAGATTGGAGCGTAGGATGAAGTTGTTGAGGCTGTTTAAGTATGCTGGCATTGTGTGGTGGCCCTCAGGGTTGAACCAGACCTAAACCCATGCAAGCACAGACACAGACATGCATAGAAACTATCACTCACACTGCTACAGATCAGGGTATGTAAGACCACTACATCTTCACAATATACTCTCCAATGTTTTGAAACCAAGGTGTGAAAGATTCAATATATGCAGATAGTTCGGTCTTGCGAGCCGTAATCTTGTAGTCAAGCAAGACATCATGTCAGTGTCATGTTTAAACTTTCAATGACTCATCAGTGCAATGAATAAAGTGATATTGAGACAGGAAGCAAGGGAAAAAAAGTTACCTTAGACAGAGTACGGTTTTTGGGCACCACTGTTAGATCCGTTTGTAAGTCAGGAGGGAGCGGCATGCCAAAAGCAAAGCCACCATACCTGGAAAAAACAAACATATATTGATCAAAACAAAGAGCTCAGAGTGCGGTTCGATTTCTGCACATCTTTGTTTTGCATATAATAAACATTCCTCGCACTAGCAACACTGCTAAGCTTCCCAGTTGACTGACCTATATTATTTAAAAGACTGAAAGGGGAAAAAAAGTTTTAAAATGGACACTTAATAAAAATTTTCATTTGGGACAATCATTTACTCTGAATTAGTAAAGCAGAACAAAATTGAGCCCCATATATTATTTGCAAACTATGTCAAACAATGTTTACTCATTAAAATAATATAATATCATGATATCATAAAATGTGATATAACTTGGACTTTGTTGGAACGTCTCTTCATACAGTTCATGCAATCAGAGAGATGATTACCAAATGTACACACTGACAGAACTCACCTGTTCCTGATGAAGTCATTTGCTGTGGCCACCAGGTAGTTCTCCACATTGATGCCAGTCAAGTTATAAACAATTTGAGATGAAGGGATCTTCTTATGGGGTAGCTGAAAGTTGTCCCTGTCACAAATCTGCAGTGTATAGAAGAGATAGACGCATTACATTGCCCCTTTTCAAACAAACATGCACAGGAAGACACATTCAAGTATAGAACAAAGATGCATGAGAACACCAACACACAGACACACACACACACACACACACACACACACACACACACACACACTGTTCTCAGTGACCCAGTCTCACCTGTTCCTGATGGATGCATTTACAGGCACTAAATGCTTTGGAGCTGTTCCCTCTGGGACTCCAGTTGTTTGAGCTTGTTGTGCAGACCCTTAAAAAGAAACATTCACAAAGTGAAATGGCAGCTTAGTGAAATGATTTTTATTGGAATAAGACTATCCCAAGACACACCCCACAACACATCTTGAAATTTAGTTGATATGAAGACCTGCATGAGTGTTAAAAACCTGTGAACATATGGTGGCAAAAAAATAAATAAATTCTTCCTTCTTTCAAAATCTGCAACTATTCGTACAGTATCTGTGAGCTTGCATGATTGTTGTGAGGTCAGGACCTAAATATTTTATTTGACATCAGTTCAAAACAGTTTTCAAGGCTGTTTAATGTGAGATGTAATATCATATTGTGTGAAATTTTTTTGTGTGGGTTGGTGTTCAACTCACCCACATTTTGATTTTTGCCAAAGGCTTTCAGGGACACAGATCAAAAAGAGATTGTAGAAATACACGTCTTTGCACACTTACACAACAGGTGTGTTACATGTTAGTGATATACATAAGTCAACAATGATCATAACCAGATGACCATACAGTATATTCTTTATAAATGTAAACTATGCAAACGCAGCTCTCAGCACTATTTTAGTCCTATTGTGATTTTGTGATTATAGAACATCACGCATACAGAACATGCAGTCTCTCCTGCTCCATAGAATCTTTCATTTTCTCCCTCTATTTTTTTGTTCTTTTATGTTTTGCTGAGATTTTAAAAAATGCCTCTGAGGTCTGGTTCATGAGTGCCAACATTGATTTGAGTGCCTGTAAGGGGAAAATCTCCCCTATAAACGCAGGGTGTTTATGGAATACAAATGATGCTCTCACATCGTCCTGCTGCAGGCTTTCATCCACATATGTTGAGCTGAGCAGCAGGAAAATAGAGTAGGCACATGAGAGAGACCAGAGAGGGAGAGCGACAGGAAGTGGAGGGAGACAGACTAGTAAAATGAAACAAGGTTGAAAGAGGAGGCATGAAAAGAATGACAATGAGTGAAATATAAAAACACATGCCTGTGTGGAAAAGGGTGGAATACATAGAGAAGCTGAGTACGGGCAACCGGAGCATCACTGACAAATGTATCATTTTCAGAAAAAAAAACAAAAGCCATCATTTGATGTGCGGTTACGTACGGGTTACTGGACTTGTCAAGGCAGGCATTATCGATCCCAGGGAATGATAACATGGTGTCCGTCAGCTGGCTGGAGTTGGGATTTTGGTTGCTGTGGAGCCAGAAAACAAACAGTCAGCCTCAATTTGAAGGCAACACAGATATTTTAGTGAACTACACCACAAATACAATAACATGAACACAAACAAAAGGTTGATTCATAAGGTTCTAACATAGCATCAGCAGACTGACAGATAATTATTATTATTGGTTGGCATTTATCAAGGTTTTCTAAGTAGAGAAGGTGGTTTAAGAGAAATTTACAAACTCACAACATTGCCAATAAAATTACCATGAGGGCACAGTCAGTGATTCTAATATAATGTTCCTTACTGTGAGGAGCTGGACAGATAAGAGAAAAGTACAGACATTTTATTTACCCCTTTACATTTAAGTGGATTTATTTTATTTGTGCCCTCTCCTGCCTTTAAACACACACAGAGGTACACATGAATACAATTTAATTCATGGCATTTACATTGTTCTTATAGGCAAGTCTGAAAACACAGTGCCCTGAGAAAATTCACAAATGTAACATTTTACTATCTAGAGTCATGAGAAGAGAAAACTGAAGCATCTTTGACTGTCAACTACCTATTACCTTACTCTCCCCTCAACCTTAACATTGATCTGATTAATAAATAAAAAAATAAAAAAAAATACATTTTGAATTTTTCAATCTCTTTGGTATATCAAGCTGAAGTGGACAGGGGAGAGCGTCCACACACTCTTTCATATGGATTGTCACCTCAGCATTTTCTCCCTTGCTACATATCCCCTTGATCAAACAAAAGCACTTATCAAGAATGAAGACATCTCGCACCCTACTGACACTTTAAATCTCTCTCACTTTGATCACGCATCTCAGCCGTCTTCATCACAATCATCTCTTTGCCTCACGTTCTCTCTCTTTAAGGTCTGTCTGCCCTTCAACAAACTACAGCTTCAAATTAATTTTCTAACAAGTGAGACAGGAACCCAGCAGGCCAATCAAGAGACGAGGTGCATCAACCCTTCATCAGAGTTGCAGTTAGCGGCTCTGTCGTTTCAAAATTTGACATTTTCCTATACTGAGGTCCTTTATGCCAAGTGCCAGAACATGGCACCATAATGCTACATCACTCCTGTCTGTAGTCTTTGCCATCATTTAATATGATTATGATATCATTTTGTGCTAACTGTATAAACGCCCCGATTAGCCTTGTTTGCTTCTGTGTACTCCCCTCCCGGTGCTCCCTTGTACGTTCTTTCCCACGGGAACTGACCTGAAGAAAGAGTAGCTTGGTTGGAAGTTGTAAAGCGCAGGGCTGAGCTCCAGCTCAGGATAGTGCCGCAGGTCTCTCTTGATGGAGCCCAGGCCCATAGCAAACACCATGAAGAGAACGGGAAGCAGGATCTGGGTGATCAAACCCTTCCAGTCTCTGCGGCTGTGGTGGAACCTCTTGATCAGTATGGCTGTCATCTGCTGCCAGGCCAAGGCCATGCTGCTCACCATGGACGAACTGGTGAGCTCTAGAATACACGGGAGAAGAAACAGAGACAGGATTTGTACTAATGCACTTACATTCTTACGGTCTTGGTGCCTTGATGATGTCTGCTTTCCCACTCTAAGGCACACTGAGCTAAAGGTTAACAGGTAGACTGTATCACAAAGAATGGTAGTGCAATGCATAAAGATGAGTGTTCCAGTTGTAGAAGTTGCTGACCTAAGTCAGCTCACTAAGTGTTCTTCAATTATTTTAGGTCAAGTATGAAAATTGAATTGAATGTTTCAGCATACTGGTGACCACAGTCAACACTACTGTAGTTTTCCTACATGCATCCTTTTACATTCATAAATACTTAATAATCAACCAAACTTTCAATGCTATCGTTTTCATTGGACATGATATGTGCAGGTGACAGAAGGAAAGAGAGAAAGGAGGGATGAAAGGGAGAAAGGAAAGCAGGAATGAGGAGGAACAACAAAATGAGGAACAAGATAAATAAGAGTGAGTGAACTCACTGGTATTGTCGGCAAAGCTGGAGATGCTTTCACTGTGGTCTGAAGGGAAGCTGTCGATGGACCCGGTGTCAGAAACCGTCTCTGAGATCGACACAGGGCCATCCTGATACCCATCTTCTGTGTTTTCATTCGTCAATTGGAGAAACACCTGCACAGATAAAAAATAGTATAGTTAGTTTCATGTCATTACATATCAGTTTCATTTTATGAAACTTGTGCTGTTTGTGGGTGGGTGTGTATGAGCTTACCTCCTCTAGGCTGGTGTCAGAGATACCGTAGCCATCCAGCTGCAGGGAGTCCAGGTTGGAGTCCAGCGCGGTCAGGAGGGAGCGGTATGAGGAGGAGTTGGATGAGGTGAAGGGGGGCAGTGAGTAGACCAGGTCACCCCCGTGGGCCTCCTTCAGTCGCGCTTGAGGTACATGAGCTTGGATAAAGGCCTTCAGTTCAGCATTGTCAATCCGTTCAGATTGTAGGTTCTGCACAGGCAGGCAGATAAGTAGGAATATATTATGGCATGCTTTATTTTCATTTGCCCAAGTACAAATCAGCTGCCAGTGGCTTAAAATTATTCTTTTTTTTTTGTTATTTTATGCTCTACCATTCTGCCGCTGCCAACATCATCCATTTCTGACCCTCACTAGGATGAACCCTTTTGGGAATAATGACCCTTATTATGACCTAGCCATATCAAATAGGCTTGAAGTGTAAAAATACACTGTGGGACGTGAGTGGTTACACCTCCTGTGTAGACAAGCTGTTAGTTATAAGATGGTTTTACTGCTTTTCATCAATGCATTGTCCAAATAAGTTACAAGTCACCACACTGAGCTTTTAAGGGTGACATAAACTTAGGAAATTGGCACCACATTTTGTTTAACACTGCCTAAGGGAGAGAAAAAAAGGTGTTTGATACAGCCTAAAACAGATATAGGAAACAGCCAAAATACAGAATACTGAAGGAAACTTGGTTTGATCAAAATATGTAACTGGCATATAGGACACTATATAGTATTAATAATAATAATATTAATTTGGAAAGACATCAATAAATAACTTTCAATTGCTACATTAGGAAGGAAGCTGGAGAGCATTACTTGTGTTGGATTTAGCCCATTTAGCAGTTTCTCAATATATCTGATACAAATCACACTATTGCAACATTTATTATGTGCAACTCTAGTGTCAAATGTGGCAGAAATAAAACCTAGGATTTCTTTACACATTAACAGGCCAGCTCCTACACAATAATGCATTGTGAAATGTTACTATTTATGTTGGCAGCACATCATCCAAGATGCATCATTGTTAATGGAAAGTCTGAGTAAAATGCATCAGAGATATGCTGTTCTTTCTCACTTGTAAGAAAAAGATTGCGGCCTGCAATCACTCAACATTCACTTGTGCTGAAATCTTAACATGGAGCTCTGGAACCAATTTTCTACTGGGGAAACAGATTATTTGACCAGAGGGAATCTTCCTCATGCAAGATTTCTGTAATAATTTCATGTCAAGGAAAACAAGGTCAAAAACACAACAAGGTGACTGAATGCTTGTGAAAATGAATACCTTCTTGGTGAGCGTGAGTTTGTAGCCCTGACCCAGCTTGTCTTTCAGGTAGAAGGGGGATCCACAGCATTTTAATCCTCCTTTCTCCAAGAAGGTGATGCGGTCGCTCAATACTTCAGCCTCATCCAGGTGGTGGGTGGACATGATGATGGTGCGATCTAAAAAAATAAAACAATTTGCATTATTTGTTTATGCATTATTATACCATCCCCTAACCCATAACTAAAATGGAATCTAAAGGGACTTGTGGGAATATTAAGAAATGTATAAAACAAATACCCTCTGATTTATTGCCTGTATAATGCAAACTGTAAAATGATATAAGCCAAGCTAGTCTGTAAAGCTTTGTAGGATTTTTTAAGGAATTGAGAAGAGTGAAAGAACAACATAGACGCAATATTTGGATCCTATCCTAGCGAGCATGTTGGCCTTTTAAGTGTAGCTGCCGAAACACACACATTTGCAACAACACAGATCCAAATAAACAACCAAAAAGCAGACAAAGACGCACTGCAATGCAGAAAGTGTAGACAGTGTGAGACAGGGCCAATTAAACAGGATATTTTCCACATCTACCATTATGTGACATTTAGCAGTCTCCCTGCCATTACTGCTGCTATCCTAAGAGAGCCTAAGGAAAATACTTCTGGATTTCTTTCATATTAATTATATGCTAAATTTAAAGTCAGAAGCCTGAGCAGGGGAAATACCTCCAGGCTGGGCTCCAGGTTCAAAGCACTTTCCTGTTCTACTACTTTTTTCCCTCTCAGGAAATAGGGAGGTAAAGTCATCCTTCAGTGGAAAACACTAGAGCAGAGTTTGGATTGTCTGTGCCATGCAAAACTACCATGGATGCTTTGTACTAGGATAAGATTCATAATAAAAAGCATTTGTATTATTCATTGTTGTACACGTCAAACAGGATGAATATGATGCATTTTGATTAATTACACTTTTATTGTGTAATTGTTAAATACCAAAGTGGTTTTTCATGGAACTCCCTTCCTCAGAATTGCTTCTAATGTTGTATACTGCATGGGTGTTACATAAGTAGGTAAGTAAACTTTATTTCTATACCACCTTTAAAAACCAGCGTTACAAGGTGCTTCACAGGTGCACATAAAATACAACAACATTAAATACAATTAGAAGTTCGGGGAAATGTCAAACAGAGAAATAAAACAAAATATAAACATAAAACCATCTGATGGATTTTCTTATTATTCTTATTATTGTAAGTGGTAGCAGCAATAAGTGGTAACAATAATACTAACAGTAGTAGTAGCTGTATGGAGGTCAATGGAGAGTTTGTGAACACAAATTAACAAATGCTTTGTAGTGTTCAATGTGTTTGTGTGTGTGTGTGTGTGTGTGTGTGTGTGTGTGTGTGTGTCTGAGAGACTCACTTTTCTTGTGCTGGATAATAATGTCCCAGATGCTACGCCTGGAGCAGGGATCTACTCCTGTGGTGGGTTCATCCAAAACCACCAAGCGAGAGCCTCCTATGAAGGCGATGGAGATTGACAGCTTGCGCTTCATGCCACCCGACAGGGTGCCCACCTGCTTGTGTCTGTGAGCGTACATGCCTGTCTCCTCTAGGATCCTGGCAGGGAAGTCAATGAAAAGCATTTAACGTGGAACATATTTTTTTATATGCATTACAACCAGGTCTCTGAGTTATAGGTTCATCAGTTATCCAGTGGGGGTTTCTAAACTACAGGAACCAGAGGAGAGGTACAGTTTATTTTCTTTAGGTTCAGGCTTATCACTGCTGCTCTTGTCATGCGGAAACCCTCCAGAAAAAGTCTCATGATGCAACTGGGGAATCAACCCATAGCTTAATGATGCCACAGAATGAAAAATATATATTTCTGACACTTCCTCCCATAAGCTTATCTAAGAAGACACAAAGGGACAAAAAGAGATCAAATAAAATATTATAAAAATCTTATGGAAAATGTGAGCTTGAAACAGGGATTAAAAAACAACCTAGAATGCTCAGAGAATAATGCATTCTCAATTTGCATTAAATGGCGGTAGAAGTATCTGATACATTTCACAGCTCTTGAGATGATAAAGTAAAGGCTTATTTCAAGATAACATTGTAGCAATTATTTTGTCTTTACTACAGGTTAGAATTTTTACACCAGGGCCTAGAGATAACTATAAATCTGTTTGAATATGACCATATCACCATCATCGGAATGATGATGTTTTTATTTCCCCTGGCATTGAAAACTGGCCACTATCCCCTGTTCAACTCTCATAACCCCTACCCATATTTCCTTTTTATTGGAGGAAGATGCCATTGACGTAGTTAAAGATAGTGTTTCATGATGTCATTGAACCAAACAGGTTATAAAATACATCAAATGGCACTGCTACATCATGCAGAACCCCTGACATCATCTTTAAGACACAGTCTATTATGAGTGGGTGCATTATGATACTGAGCACGCTCCCTGTACTGGATGATTAGTCACTCACGTGCGGACTTGTTCATGCAGTTCCCCAGGCGACCAGTGCGGGGCCTTGATCTGGCCATACAGCAACAGGTGCTCCTTGGTGGTCATGTGGTCAAAGAGGACATCGTATTGCATGCACACCCCTAGTTCTCTGCGAATGTCATCGATGTTGGTCTGCATGTCTCGGCCGTAGACCTCAATGGTGCCCGAAGACGGGGCAAAAAGGCCAGTCAGGAGAGACCTAAGCACAACACATGATCTTTTATTACATGAGTGACTGAATTGATGCATTTTTTTTACATGTCACCAGGGTTGATTCTGGTTTAACAGTTCATGTAGAATAATTTACAATAATCTTTGTTAATAGATCTTTTTTTTTGTTTTTTGGGGGTTATTTTATGTTTGATAATTGGAAAAAATATATATATAATTAGATATATTGTTTTCATTTACTTTTGATCATAATATTTGATACCTGGGGCATAAAATGTTGAAAATGTCCTTTGTTTTCATCCCATTAGCTATTTTTTTGTGCTTTCTCCCCAGCACTTTCCTCTCAAATTATGATTTGTTGATCCCAAGAATCTTTTAGGTCATAAAATGCCTTCTTAGTTTTCATTGTTTTTAACATTATTGAATCTTATTCTGCTGCTGCACTTATTGTATGCTGCTCTGGATAAGGGCATCAGCAAAATTAGTCACATTTAAAATGTAAATGTAAGTGCTTCAGTTGATGAAGTCCCGTCAGGCTAATCCCTTCCACGATGCATTTGCTGTGCCAGATTTAGACAAAACAATCTCCCTGTCAGCAGCAGACCATTGAGATGATTAAAGGGATGCACAAATCAAATTAAAAGACACCGCATACAATATATGAATGGTCAAAATGCATTTGTATTCATCTTAGGACATGCTGATAAAGTGAAAATGGAGAAAAACTGTGCCACACATACATGGTGGTGGTCTTGCCGGCTCCATTGTGACCCAGCAGTGAGGTGACATGGCTCTCGTAGAAGGAAACATTAAGGTTTTCAATAGCTACTTGGTCGCCATAGTTCTTGCTGAGACCATGGAGGGCCACGCCCACTGGGAGATTTGAGAAATTCTCACCGACCTGAGAGGAAAAAGTGCTCTGGCCTGAGAGAAACATGGAGACAGAGGCAACCTGTAAATCAAACTAACAGGGGACAGGAATTAAATGAAAAGTGAGGGGGGAATATATATGTAGTGAGATCTCAGGGTTACAAAAAAAGCGACAGACCATAAAAGGGAAGACATCATGTTCTAGTGTCAAAACAACACCAGCGGAGACAGCAATGCTTTTTTGTGAGCACCCACAGGATAGTAGACAATGTAATTTTTTTTCTGTACCTTTTCCCTTGTCATCAGAGAAGACAGGCTGGTTTATCTGCAAGATGTTGGTGAAGAGGAGTCCCCTGCCCACATTACTGTTTGACTTAACGCAGCAGCACAGGTTGGTCCAGAAGGAGGCTTTGAAGGGGAAATACCATGGGGAAGGGATGCCATACTTTCCTGAAGGGTAAAAATTTCTCATTAATACAAAGTATAATTAAAACATTATTTTGAGACAAGTTTACCAAGAAATGTATATACTGCTGTATTTTCTTCAACTAGGGGTTGTTAACATCATGATTTGTAAGGGAACACGCTAAATTCACCATGAATGTACAACAAAAATATATTTATTTACTTAAAAATTATCCCTCAATTAAAACAATATTATATTAAAACAGCACACCTCAGAATGCTAGCATTATTATGCCTTTACTGTCGATACTTTACAAATACAGCTAGAGTGCACACATTAAGTTGAAATGTCAGCAATGCTAAAATGATTATGCTAATGATAATATTGTAATGTTAATTATCTTATACTGCCATTATTCCTTAATAGCAGCTGGCCTTATTAAAAAAGACCAAAGTACACTGAAAAAGTAGAACATGTTGAAATATTCTTAGAATCAGGAATAATTGACTTCCGATCAATCTGCTTGAAATTTAAAAGACATAATGTACAGTTTACCTGGAAAGACCATGCGGATGTAAGCCCCGATGATGAAGTAGAGGATTGAGTCAATAAGCATCAACCAGCACAGCCAACCGAACGAAGCTGTGTCTCCAGCAATAGGCGAGATGTATGAGTTGCTCCAATGAATGCCTAAAGAAGTTAACAGAGGAAGCGTTTTATTTTGCTTCCAACTGACTCAAGTGGCTCATATTTCAAAGAGATCTTGTTAGATGTAAGTCACATATCTACACGTGCATACCGTCTCCTTGGGACTCGTAGCGAGAGACATACTGACTGGCATAGCTGAAACAGGTCGGGGAAAACAGACTCTGTAGAAAATTGAGAGACAAAGTAAGACAGGATACAGATACAGAAGCAGAAAAGTAAAAAAAAAAAAAAAAGTTTTCTTTTTTTTTACACCTTTATATAATTCCTCTCTTCTGTGCTCTTGACAACTGTGAGTAGTATGAAGTGATATTATATAAGAGTTTTTTCAAGGCAAACAAGGCTTTAAATGTACACAGTGATGTTATGTTAGATAAAAAATGAAATGTCTGACTTCCAATTAATGATCATCAGACAGCAAGCACCAAAAAAACAAAAGCCATTTTTTCAGAAAGATTTGTATTTGTAGATGTATTATGTAAATGTGCACAATTTATGTCAGCATAAGAATGCAGGGGAAAACTTCTCTGCAAACAGAAAAAATGTGTCTGTCAGTTTACCCTCCACTACATCTCTACTGCATATCAAAATGAAAAATCTAATCTCACAATGGAAAACAACTGTAGGCAAAAGCTACTGTTTATTCAGATATTTTCATTAAGTAACTGGAACTTTTGAGGGTGAATTAATATATTTTGAATAATAATGTTAGTAAAATTGTTTTCTAAGATGGATAGAGTAAATAACATTTTGGAATATACTGATCCCCTTCTGCATTCTTTATCTCTCCATTCAATTCTCAGTGTCTTGCAGAGGAAATAATATTATTTGCTGTTAAAAGTTATTACACATAACACAGTACTAAAGCTAGTTTAATATACATATATAAGAGTCATGGCACTCAAGGTTTCAGAGGTTCCTCACCAGGGTGGTCTTCTGGATAAAGGTGAGACTCGTCTCCACAGCCATGACCACAATGAAGGGGAAGAAGCAGAGGATGTAAAGGAGGCTGCCACTGAGTCCAGCAATGTAGGTCTTGTCAAAGAAGGAGCTGACCAGGTAACTGAAGGCCAGGATGCTCAAACCATAGTCGCAGATATACAAGAAAAGGAGGAAGCCGTCACTGTGGGGCAGGATTCTGCCGTACTTCAGCACCAGCGTGAGGATGAAGATGGTAAACACCAGATAGGCGGCGCATTCCAGGAACCAGGCAAAGAAGTGACTGAGCGGGTTGACTCCCATCATTTTCATGTACTGTGGGAAAAACAAAAGTAGCAATGGAAGGGAATACACAGAAATGTCAGTTAAAGATATTGTTTCTGTGCTTGCTTGCCAGCAGTTCTTATAAATGTTTACAGCAGAGAAGAAAACCTAGAGGTAGTAGATGAGGAAAAGTCAATTTAACATTTGTTGCTATGTGAGAGGAAGGCTCATCACACTGTTCATCAGAAATAATTTGGATTTGTCAGTGAATGTGAGTGTCTTAACTTACTTTTAAGAAACAAAAATAAAAAGAACTGGACAGTATCATTACAGGACATCTTGGAAAGTGTCAGGGTTCAGTGCAACAACACAGTGGCAGGTTTGATGATCATTTTTCAAGTGAAAAAAAACTACATTACCTCATGCAGCCTCAGCTCTCTCTCGTGCACCAGTGTCTTCACAAAGTGAGCCACAAACAGCACCCAAGCCATCATCAGCATGATTGGGAAGACAAAAGAGATGGCCTCCAGGTACCTGGGGAATACAGAGATGCAAACTGTCAAATTTTTTGAAAACCTAACATCCAATCACTGTCAACAACAGCAGCCCTATCATTCAGTCACTGGCTTGACAGAGAGGCAGAGATGCAGAGTGGAGGAGCAATATTGAATGTTTGAGGTTTTTTGACAGCCGTGTTCTGATCCTCATATTATTTACGCAAAATAACTCCCTCTCTGTTTTATTTTTATATTTTTTGGCCTCATCATATCTGGAGCCTGATAAAACAGGGATTTAGTGCTTGCTGGTTTTTACAGCTATATTTCACAGCTATCATGTCAGAAATTGTGTTGCTGAGTAATAAATCAGAGCGATGGAGAGGCGAGGATCTTCACATCTTAAAGTTGGTCCGAAGGCAGCCAGCTAGAGACAGTGGCCCGCTGGTGCTTCTTAGATGAGATATCAGCACTGTCTTAAGACGCACTTGAGGGCAAGCACAAACACAGACATTACGTACAAGCATGATTTATTGGAAACAATGCAGTGTATCGATGCACAAGTTAATGCCAAACTCATGTTGGGTTGGATATATACTACAGAGATGAGTGGTGTTCTTTATCGATGGTTTTTAAAGGCCTGAAGGGGAGTGTATGCGTGGATATGTGTATGGTCTACAAATTGAATGCACAATAATAGTTCATTTTCATGCACATTGTGTGGAGCCAATTATAATGTAAAAGGCTCCTGTGAATGACTACTTACTGTCAGTCCCAAGTGGCAAATGAATGAGAGAGCATACATAATTCCACATCCATGCCTGTAAGTCCCCGCCGAGTGACCGTGTATCCTTTCACGTTTCCATGCATGCGTCCATTTGGCAGCATGTTCATTCTCTATGTGTGTGTGCTTGTTCACATGTATGTGTTTGTATATGAGTGTGCATCCATGTATGCAGGGGACTCACTCATCCCGGGCGTGGCAGGGATAGGGGAAGGACTGCAGCTGGACGGCTGGATCTGTGACTTGCTGTCCAGTCTGGGTCTCAATGATAGCCCGGTCGATGTTCTCCTGCAGGTAGACAAAGCCCTGGTTGTAGCGTAGTGTCTGCCTGGCGATGTGTGTTCCCTTCACAAAGTAGGGGTCCCGGACTCTGTCAGTGCGCATGACGTTGTCCATGTGCATGCGGATAGTGTAGCCAACTTTGGGAGGCAGGGAGGATGTGGAGGAGGAAGACCTGGCCGGACGCTTACTGGATGAGTCCCCATCTTTAGGAAGCTTGAAGATGACACCTTAAAGATAAATTGTACCATCTCATTGCACACAGTTTACAGGCTGGCCCTAAGCTTATGTAACCTTGGTGTTACCCAAAAGCATCTTACCCACAAACTCTAACATCAACACAAGTCCAGAAAATAGCAGATTACTGTCCTCTGTTATGAGGGAAAACCTAATGAGTAATTTACTGGGCTTCTCCCTATTATAAGGGAAGACCAATCAATATCATAAAAACTTTTCAAATAGTTGTATGACAGTGGTCCAGGTGAATTAAGATGACATACACATGATTCAGCTGTCAAGCAATGCAAAACGGTCCAAAATCAACATCCACTCAAGCAGATTGGAAACCATGGCAGGTTGTGATTGAATGGTGCACTACCCAGTGAACCTGGATGACTGGATGAGTCCATTATACCTAATATTTACTCACTTGCATAGAGATCCCGGGTTTTGGCAAGGTCATAAGCCACAGCGTCGAGCTGTTCGGCAGAGTCGTAGCCACTGTAGCGGTCAAACTTGATACAGGAGGAGAGGTCCACCATCAGGGTGGACAAGCTGGTGATCTGATTCAGTATTAACTTGTTCTTTTCCAGCAGGACTGTCATGTTAGCTTTGAAAACAAAAAGACATTTTGAAATTGATTGGCAGGGTCAAAGAAACTCTAAGTGAAGTTTTAGCTGTGATTGCTGTAAGAAGTAAAATAATGACATTTGTCATGTCTGTTCAGTGTCATGCCCTGTTCTGTCATATGTTAACTAAGATAGAAATGTGGTCTGACAAGACAAAGTAATCTAATTAAATACCTGTATGTCAAAGTCAGACCTTGTGGACAAAATAACTGACTCATAACCACATCAAGGAGAGATGCCCCAAGAAAGGCATGTTGAAATAAGTGTAATGCTTCCTGTAAACTTATGGAGCCCATTTTCTGATAGCGTGGATTTTTTACTGGCAATAAGTGAGGGAGGAATATAAAGGTAAGCCTGGTATCTGCCGCTTACAACAGTAAGACCTTCAAATGCTCACTCACAGAAGTTGCTGAGCGTGTCCTTCATTTTGCCAACATCGATGTCTGTCTGCATCTCAATGAAGTTCTTCACAAAGGAATTGCTGAGGGAATTCTGACAGGGGGGAGGGAGGGTGGAAGAGACAATGCACAACATCAAGATTCAGCTGCTGAAACTCATTGAAGACCACTGCAAAGTTTATATCTAGACTTTCAGACAACAGCGAGCCAGCTAGAATAATCAGATATATAGTTCTGAGTTTTCATACCTGCAGCATTGGCAAAGTTTGAGAGAGAATTTGTGCAGAGTTTAGGATGAAGTTGGAGGATTGAATCCAGTCCTCGGAGTACTTTGTCAGATTTGCAAACTCCTGCAAGGTGGCATTGGCCTGGACGAAGATAGGACAAGGACGAGATCTTGTGAAATGGCTGGAAATCAGCAAGATTTCCTAATATGCTGTGTTTGTGTGTGTGTGTGTGTGTGTGGCTGTTTGAGTCTGTGAATGCAGCAGTCAAACTTGCTCAAAATAGAACCACAGTAGAAGATGGTGGTGCATACAAATATGTGTATACCCCCTGCAGCTTTGTATTTATTGTTAACTACATGCCAGTCGGGGGTGCATGAAGACTAAAAAGGCAACTATCGCTTAGAAGAGGCAGAAATAGCAGTGACAAAACAATTTTTTCCCGAAGATTTAGAACAGAAAGTTCATCAATGTCATAAAGCTATTAATCCCCTGACAAGCTGAAAAACACAGGAAATTAATGAGAAAGTGGGAATGACATCACACTAGGCCAATCACGATCATTTTCACACACTTCAGACAGGTGAGTAAACAATTGAACTAGCTTAACCAGCACCTGTCAATGTAATAAAATAAAAAAAATACAATTAATGTGGTAGTTTGTTTGTGGGAGGACTAAAGGGTAGAAGGGGTTACTTGTGTGTGTTCATTTATACTGTATGCACTGTATACCTTCTCCATTATGGCCCTGGTGACAGGTGTGTCAGGGGTGTACAGAATTTGCCCCATCAGCATTGGTTTGAGAAAGGCCCAGGTGATGGCTCCTGCTGTGGTATTGACCATGTCCAGGTACATGTTCATGCAGAAGGGAGCTACACAAGGAACAAAGAGAGGAGAATTGAACATATAGTATTCACAATGGTGAAATGTAATATTTATTTTGTCAAAATATTTAACAGTTTGATGATCACTTTAAGGATAAGGCTGGTGTTAATTGTTTTTCTTCTCATCGTCAACAAGTCCCTTCGAAAAGCCCAACAATGCCTAAGTCAGGCTACTAATGCTTCTCAACCTCCCTACAGTGTCTACAGCACTCAGCCCCAAGCTCATTCATTCCTAAGACTACTGTATAATATTTAACAAGGATCACAAATATGTAGCTCCAACAATACAACTCAGGTTCAACTGATTTGTTAGTTTGGTCTTAACCCTTAAATCTTAGTCCTTTATGAATTGTGAAGTGAGCAAACTAAACATATTGGTGACTCCAGATTTCCTTAAAACAGCTGGCTGACTACTTGCTAGAATTAATGCTTCACGTTTGAGTTTTGGGCAGAGAAGTGTTCACAGATTGTCTTTTTTGATTTCTTTCTTTTTGACTGTGAATATCGTGTAGCTGCTTCAATTACTTAAAACAATTATATCATAATTCTAACTATGAATGCTTTTGATAGCAAAGGAATACAATAAAAAACACTGAATACAATGAATTGTGACTGCACTGGCAATATAATTCTAAACACACTAAAAGTCTTTAGCAATTTACTAAAGCCACTAATCTGTCCTCCTCCCAACGTACTGGCATTTCGTGGAATCTTGAACCTCTCAATCAGCTCCTCCCTCTGCTGGTTGTCGGCAAAGGAAGGGTTCGACACTGACTCTGACATGATGGGGAGGTTGGTGATTCCAAACAGAGCCGGGATGCCGTGGCTGCACAATGCTCGAGAGAGGGTGACAAATGTAGCTTGGCTAGAGATGGTGGACCTCCGTTGTCTCGTCATCTGGGGAAAAGCAGACACTTTATGATTTCTTACGTATTAAAATGAATTGTTTGTCATGCGAATGGGAATACAAACCGAAAGCCCTCAAAAACCAGCCAAGCATATTTTTGTCAAGGTCTAAGATTAGTGATCACACAAACATAGCCACACACATGAATACATTGTGAGTAAAGCACTACACAGTAGTAAAGACTACACACTTGGTGAAATTCGTTGTTGGCCATCAGGTTAAGATCTTCTATGGAGAGGAGGTAGCTTTGCAGCTGTTGAATGGCAGGAATAATCTTGTCCATCATGTTGATTATAACGTTAGCCATCTGAAGCATAACTCCCACCAGGCTCTGCATTTCTTCAGACAACACCATCTGAAAAAAAGGCAACATTTAAACATGTTTTTATAGTTCCTCCTCTCTAGTCTTTACATTCAACAAGCGCATTCAACATTTTTCATTGTTGCAAAGACCATATTTCCTTTGTCATGTATTGCTTTATCTTGCAGATCTTTTTTTAAAGATACATAGGTTGTGTCTTTTGGAAGACAACAGCAGCAAAGTGCTCTTTTAACCTAAAATGAATTTGGTATAAAAGTGATTAGCTAGCAGGGCCATTCATTTGAAGGAAAAATACTATCCAAACAATGAGCATATTGCAACATTTGTCATTTTTCCCCTCTCTGTCCTTGTCGTTATTTATTCTCTTCTCTCTAGTCTAGATTGAAATCATGTGGTTGTTTTAGTAAAGGCAACAAGATCAATAAAAGCAAGTAGTATTAGCTTACACGTTAGGAAGCCACAAATGCCGCTTAATTACTTAATTACTTTAGAGGCTATAATTAACCATTTGTTGGTCAAATTTATTTTTTATTATAGTATAGGGAACATTGCTCCCCTAAAATTCAACAAAGCACTTAAACATGTCTTTTCAACACTGCCCCTGGGATCTGGAAACATCAGTCTCAATTATGCATGGCCTGATACTATACTAATGTAAATTTTGGCATATTATCACCTTATAGCAAACTGTTGCTTATTTACACATCCAGCAGATACGGAGCAACACTATCATTCATGTTTCTGTCCACCTGGAGAATGCAAATTCAATATTTGCTCTTCTTTTACATTTGTTTTTGTACTTCACCAACTCCTGAGGGAAATATCAGCCTCTTCAGCAGCTAAATGATACATTATGTACATTCTATCTGCCATTTGAGGTTGGGAAGGTAGTGTACAAGTGGTTTTTGAGAGCTTATTCGCTATATACTACTCTGACGAGAGCATTTAAGTGAACTAAAACAGTAAAGGTGCAGGCCGTGAAATCAAAACTATGAACTGAAACATGCTAAAAGTCATAGTCATTTGATCAATTGTTAAAATATATATATATTGATTAAAACAACATTTAATAAAGCTGGGAATCAGCCAATCAGTAACAAAAGATAAGAATAAAGATTTATTGCATTGAATTTATGTTTACTTTGTCCTTCCAACAAAAGCTGGCAGAGGTCCACTAAGGACATTTGAAAAATGAAGTATAAATGTTTGAAACTGACGCTATTTAAGTATTTTACGTGCAGCATGACTGTTGTTGTGTTGAAAGGACTCCACACAAGCAGGTTTAAACATGTGTGTAGCTGGTCTTTAAGGACACTTTTGATTTTGTTGTTTCAGGTAACTTGTCAATTTTAAATGGCATTAGTAAAAAGTGCTCCAAGCTGGTAAAAGTATGTGCATCTGTGATGGAACTTTGATTAGAATCATGTCAAAAACCCAAATTAGCACAACATATGGATAAAAACCCAGTATTAAAATAACCAAAATTACCTTTTTATGGTTAAAAAAGAGACAATGAGGCCTATTAAAGAAACCATGGTGGCACACTCATACGTCTCATATTCAAATAAGGATGATCTATTTTAGTTTTTGGGATGGATAGTGTTTGCTTTCTTTGATCAAATGGAAACATCACTTGTGAAATGTATTTTGTTTTTAAATGTGTGTGGAAGACAGCTTTGTCCAGTGAACAAAAATGTTCTTGTACAAAAGCATTTCTCTCTGACTTACATGTTGCTCAAACAAACATACCGTAGCATCAAACATGTTTTGCAGCTGCCCAACAGAAACAATTTATGTGTCCATTCAGCCATTACATTACAATAATGTGCAATCACCAAATTCTCACATTTTTTGGTATTTTTACAAAATAAAAAATAAAAAAAGCTTTGAGAAGAAAGTGTGGCATGTTATTTTTTCTTTTGATAAAAGACTCAATCTGAATTCAGCCTTACTCTGTAGATGAGTTTCTCTATGTTGAGATGGCGAGCCATCAGCAGTGAGAAGCTGTACCACTGTTCAGCAGACATGGCGCAGAAGGTCTGTAAGATGATATCATCTGTCTCTTTCATATTAATGGAGGATGTGGGGTTGCAGTGACGCAGGTTGAGCAGCCAGGACAGGATCTGTTTCAAACGCATTAAGGGAGTATGAATACAGGTCATACTGGCAACAGTCACAAGAGAAAGGTGTCATGCACAAAACTACAGAAAGGTACAAACATTATCCACACTCTAACACCCATTCAAATCACTGATACACTGATGAATCACTGTGCTTGTGATGCATTTTGGAACCTGATGGTGGGTTTAATTTCTTCTCCATTGACTGAAAACAACATGTATGTATGTTGGGGGACAAGTCAGTCTTGCTGGTCTGAATGCTTGTCAAGAATGGCGTGCAATCAAACACACTTGTTGAGACAATGGTGAAGATTTGGAACATTAAACCAGTAAAAAGACAAGTGTCATCCACTGTGTTTCAAGTTAGCACTTGTAGAAATATGTCTGTTCCAATTCAAAGGCCATATATGAGCCACATAAGTCAGCTACTGTCCAACCACATCTAGTATCATTATTTTATTCACCAGTATAGTGTGCAGAGAGTATGTGTGAAATTTGCAACATAATTTGCTGTGTACTAGCAAAGCCTCTGAGAGAACAGCGTTTTATTCCACTAAGTCACATCTTCTCTAGAGAAATGGTCCATGTACGGTGGCCAGCCACTGGGTGTTTTTGATTAGGCTTGCAATTCAGTATCCATTGTACTGTAAAGACAACTGTTTAATTTGTTTTAGCCTGACTGATATGGTATTAAATTAAACAAGCTGGCTTGACAAAATGCAACTTCTGTGCCATCAGCTGAAGGTTGAAAGTGAAGATATATAGGCTACATTAGCCTAATGAAAAGTACAATGATGCAAGTCCACATAACATGCTAATTAATGAAGGGCAATATGGCACATGTTTCAGGGTGTAGAAGTACTTCTCCAAAAGAGAGGCCTGCTGAGTGCAACATTCTGCCAACAGACCTGGAAACCTCGGGTTATGAGAACATGGAACACATTGTTTGGTGAAGAATGTAGTAATGTGATTTCTCTGCAAAATTGCAGACTTTGGCTTGCACACTATGTATTGTACGTGGATGCATACTGAGGATATATGTGCCTGGCTCACCACTAAATTGTTGTTTGGTAGAGTGGTATCCATCAGGAGTTGGAGAGCAGCTGGATCAAAATCCATGTGTTGTTGAACGTCGATAATGAAGGCTGTTACATTCCTCAGCATATCACCAACCATCACCGCTCCTGGGAAATACAGTGATTTACAGCAAGTAAAAAATATGTTTTTTATTATGAAATTGAGATTTAATTAAATTAAAAAAAAATTTATATAGATCAGGAATATCTAGTTTCACTTTAATACTGGTGGGAAATACACAAAACCAGCTTGTAAGGTTTGTTTTGCTTTCAGTTGAACTAATTAATTCAATTCTTCAAATAGGTGTCTTGAAAATGATTTCTTAATGTAGTACTGTATCCCGATTGCATTCCCTGCTATACAATAGGTGCCACAGCTGCTGTAGGGTGTTTCATTTTCATAGGGCATTCATTTTGTGTTATAGCCAATTGCTAAAAAACTGCAAAGAGAGCTACAGCAGGCTGCTGTTTTAACAGAGAGGACAAAAAAATCCACATGTTTAATGTTTACCAAACAACAATCATGGACAAAGTGACAGTGGAGAAATTGACCACTGTCCAACCACAAACCTATTATTGTTAAATAATCCAGCAACAAGCAGAGAGGTGGCAGCAGACACAAGTGAGCGACAGGTGAGCTGAAATGAGCAGTCTGTTGTTATGGAAACAAGGTTTGTGATTTATTTTTTATTTTTACTAATAGCACCCCAGGCAGCACCCTTTTATTACAAAAGTGACCACAGCCCTAAATTAGAATTTTTGGATTTATATATATATTACGTTTTTTCTAATGTATAATCTATATATAATTTTAGTAATAAACTCATCTTTTTTTATCTGTCTCCATCATTCATGATTCATAATTAGCAAGCCAAAAAATTACATACAAAACAACAAAATCAGCAATGAGAATCAGAAATAAGGAGAATATCTGGTAGGAAATCTACTATATAACAGTGTAGCAGTGTTATAGGAATGTATAATATCATATTGTGAAGTACAGTAACTGTTGTGATATACAGAAATGTCTCACCTGGGGTGGTGATGTTAATGTTGAGCGAGCTCAGGCTGCTGATGTTAAAGCTCATACTTTGACTCAACACAGAGTTCCTGCAAACACACACGCACATAAACATAAACACAAACACAAACAGATAAATGCACTTTTATCAAGAAATCAAAAAAAAAAAAAGAATAACAATTACTATTAAAATAACTTTGCCTTCATTTCAATAAAATAAAATGCTGGTAGGTGTCCTGCAGGAAAAATTGGCTGAGGTAAAAATTCACTTAAGCCAATACTACGAAATGTTTCCTATTGGCCCCAAATGGTAACTGTCTAATTTTGCAGACTTCAATACCCTCAAATCCTGTGAGATGAGTTCTGTAAAGTGCAACACTCTGTTATACTATTTAGCAAAATATACAAAAGGAATAAGAGAGGTTAAGATCTACACAATGGTGGAGGCAGTTTCCGATGTACAATGTGCTGCTCACTGATGTTAAAACCCTTGAAGGGAAAAAAAACTTTTAAGAAAGATGAAGACAATTCTGTACCATTCCGACTGGACATCGTAGGTGGTAGGGTCTCCGATGAAGGCGTCTAAGACGGCATCAGTCAGAGAGGTCGTGTTCTTTGTCAGACCCTCAACCAAGGTCTGCAGGCCGGGTAGAAAAGTGTAACACAGCTGACCAGGCTCCATGGAGAGGGCCCACATCAGCACACTCACAGACTCCGTATTCTCCAAGGCGCACACCTACAACCAATCAGTCACGTAAGCACCATAAGGAGTTTATGGACAAATTTCAGGATCAAACATATGCAACAAGATTGGTTGGCTAGTCATACTTTGCTGACCACTGTAGCACGGGAATATTTTACTAGATGGTTCATTTTAGGACTTTAGGGTTAGCGTTGGAGCCTCCAAAAAAATTGTCTCACTGCCCCAGAGAATTTCAATCCAACTCAAGAATTTTTCTGAAAGGTTTGACTGTTGATTAATTTTTCTTTCGGGCTTTCCCTTCAGGTCTGACCAAAACACTGGATACTCGTGATTTATGATTTGCAAATTTTTTGGCACTGGCAACAAGCTTTTGACATTTAATCAAAAAACATATCACCATCTCTGTCAACCTGCAAAAACAAATGTTCTAATCTAAAGTCTAATTAGTGGCGTTGTTTTTGTTGCCTATCCATGTCCATGTTCCACCTATATTTTGATTTAATTTGACATTGGGTCAGCTACTTTTCAAACAACGCAGTGTCATAATCAGACGCACATACAGTACATGAGTGGGTCTAAGCCCTGACAATGTTAGTGTCATGTTGTATAAGCTCTGCTATATCAAACATATTTCAATTTTATGTTCTTCTAACTATAACTGTGCTTATTAAAAAACCTGAGAGTGTTTTTAAACATGAAGTACTCTTTTTTACAATTTTGATGAATGAAGATTGTGAGAAAGCGGCAGAGTTCATGCAGAGACCTGGGATGTCAGGTAGTCAAATTGCTCTGTGAATTGCGTGTCCGTCTGGTTGATTTGGAGGAGCTCAGCCACTGTTTGGAAGGTCTGTTGCATGAGGATCAGATTCCCTGTGAAGGAATGGAGGAAGGGAGTGAAGGAGAGGGGGAAAATGAAGGTAAAAGAGAGGTTATTAAGAGTTAGACAGGGAGATGGGATGGGAATGGGAAAAGAGGGCAATAAGGTCCGTAAGGTGACAGAATAACATGACATCCCACTGGGCTTCATTACGACTCGCACCATTACGGTGCAGCGTCGTCAGGCAGCGAGCAGCAAATGATGTTCTTAAAGTGAAGCCCTGTGCAGGGCTGATGGGGCCAGAAGGGCCAGCAGTACTAGATGCTGTCGTGCATTAAAACACATCTGACAAGCCTTAAGAAAGGCACCACCTCAGGCAGCAAGATGTGATGACAGAATATTTAATTAGGCCAAAATTAGACAATGGTGATGTTTAATCTCAGGGTGCTCGACACCTAGAGGCCTTTGCAATTACATGAGTTCACTCTGGGTGTGTGTGTGTGAAGAATATGAGTGGGGTTGCAGAGAAGTGAAGCTGCTGCTGCTTACAAAGTGATTCTATGCACTAAAAACATTATCACACAAGCAGAGACGCCAATTAAAAGGAGGTCATAGATGTCCACTTGTGTGAGTGTGTGGGGAGACGTTTAGCGAGGGCGGACAGGATAAGTGATTTAATTCTACTTTGCTAATGAGATTTAAAAAGGTGCTGAGTGGCTTTCTGTTGGAGAAGGGCCATATGGCCTTGGGCTCTTTGGGAGCTCAAGCTAAGCTGATGTGAAGTCTTATTCTTCATATCTCCAGAATGAATTATGCTACACCATAATCATGTATACAATGACAACAGCATTAACAAAACATTTTATGGTCTTCCTATGGTCCCGCAATAGCAATGAAGGTCAAAGAAAAAGGTGGCACTCCACCATGATGTGTGCTTGTTTAATGGCACAGACTGGAAGACTATACATGCATATTGTCACAGCAGGTATGTAAACACAAGCTGCAGCATCAGTGTGAGCTCTACAATACAGCAACAATTAGACTAAGCATATGTGAGAGGGAATTCACTGAGGAGTCAGTGGAGAAACTGATGATAAAGGATAAAGCATCATTCATTTGGGGATTCTCCATTTAACTAATGAGTGCATATTTCTCATAATAAAGTTGCCCCTGGTCCAAGAAGCCTCTAACTGTCCTGAACCGTTAAGTTACCTTGAGATTCTGTGGCTAGTGCTCTGGTGATATTCTTAAGAACAGAGGAAAATGGAAAGCCATCGGGAAGAATATCAGCAGCATTCATCAGGAGATCCATTGGTGACCTTCGGAAGAACAAGAGCCATTTATGAAACAAGGCAAAAAGGCAAGATTCAGAGCAAAATTATTTAAAAGCTAAAAAAGTGCTTTCTTGTTTCTTTTTTGTCATTATTCGTAAAGCCAGGTTTGGGCCAGTACTTACATCTCAAACATGTCAGGGAAAGTGAGGAAGGAGATCAACCCAAGAGCAGCATCAATGGTCTCTTCCCGAGAGGTATTCAAGCCCCACGGCATGTTGCTTGTGGCTCCCTTCACCACAACATTCAGATCAGGATTGGCAATGAACACGTGGACCGTCTCCATAATTTCTGCTGTGGTAGGAGGGACCAATATGGCTTTAAACATGGCAGGGTAGTCAATGTAGAACAGGTTTATGAAGTCATCTATGGGGTCCGCTTTGGGCATCAACAGGGCCTCACGTCTTCGTCTGACACTCATCGTGTGGTTACCGCCTATCATTTCCTGCTGATACATATTTGGATAGTGGTCCATAGGGGCCAGAAGACCACCGGTGCTTACTAACTGCCTCAAAATTTCAATTATGTTTCCGGTTAGGTCTTCAAACAAGTACATGTTTGTTGGCATGTCCATACTCATCTGGGTCAAAAGAGACAAGAGAGGCCTGAGGATGTCGTAGATTTTGGGCAGAGCCTGAGTCAGCAGATCCAGACCGGACGCTTGAGTGGAGGTCAACCATGCAGACATTTCATCCACCTTCTGCACAATCAAGCTTGTGTCGTTGGATGCCAGAAACTGCTCAAAGGCTTGGTAAACCATTGGCACATCCCCGAATATATTGATGTCGATCAGCAGTTTGACAGCTTCCCTCATCATGTCAGTAACAGATGCTTCATTGAGTCCAGAAGAATTTCCCCACATCATGTAGTCTGAGGTGATGTTTGCATAGGATAGGAAGATCATTGCTGCTTCTTCGAAGAGGTCCTGGGATGAGCTGGCGTCTTGCATGAGATAGTAGTTGTCCAGGATGTGGCTCAGTGCTTTCTCTACAGCTTCAGTGTAAGGTTGGAGGAATGGGGCCACGCTTGGCAGCTCATCTGAGAGCAATCTGAAGGAAGACAAACTGAAGAGGGGAGAAATTCAATGAATGTCAAGTTCATTGTACTGATATAGTTTTATGTAAAACACATCAATATGAATTATACCTAAAGACCTTCTATGGACAATGGACTATGGACTAATTCTCACCAACTTCTTTCACACAATGCAAACCATGCTTTTGATTAATTTCCTCAATACAATGATTTCATACAATTCTAATTTCTCAGTTTTAACCAGAAGTAATATGTCTTCGTCATCTTGCTTTATATTTATGTGCATAGCTTTCCTATTTCATCCTCAATAATAAGACTGTGATCAATGATCTATAACTCATGTAGTCAGACCTGATTGATTCCCTTCGATATGCAGAAAGTGATCCTTATCACCATCAGCTACTGCAGTTGGCGTATAAAAGGAAATCAAATTGAAGAGGATGTCTCAGCTAGCTGAATCACGGTTAAGCTACTATCTGCGGAGGCCTATCTGTTTTCAGAAGGACTCGCATTAAATGAATCAAGTTGAATGCAAATGTGATCACTCCAATTCCATGTGTAATTATGTATGGACTAAATTGGCCTGACTGGTGCATGGTGGATAATGTTGTCACAACACATGGAGCGGTGAGTTCATGTACAGATGAGTATGGGTCTGTGTAAAGATGCAACTGACTCTTGACAGAATTGAATGCAAATGTACAGAACTAATGTTCATTGGATTTTGTGACTGCACAACATTTTGATATGATTGCATTGCACTGTCCTCGTATTGTGTGGCTTCAGTGTTGTCGGATCTGTCTGATCTACTAAGGCCTTTCTTGGTGAAAGAATTGGAAACAAAAGTACAAAAGCCATGATGGATTTGACCTTGTGCAACTTTTGAAAGTTAGACAACAGCTGTTGCTCTTTAATTCTAATGCCATGATGGAACACATTTATGTTTCAATATTTTGAGAGTCTACAAAATACATTTCATGTGATGGATTATCAATAATCACTTAATAATTACATACAGCCATATTCCCTACAACTAAGTTTTTGTTTTATGAGTGTTTTTTGATGGGTTTTTCTTTTAAGGACAGGAAATCATGACAATATTGAACGGCACAGAGTTAGCAAAGACACAATCTGATTGTAGATGTAAATAGTCACCTGTTTTGCAACTGCATGTCCTGGAGCTGCTTGTACCACTGAAGCTGTGCCTCAGGGCTCAGAGGCTGGTCTGTCAGCATAGAGAGCTGGCTGGCGAAAGCAATGATGAGCTGCTCTGTCACAAGTGTGCAGTTAATGTTGACTTGGTAGAGAGACTGTACAGTGCTCACAATCCTGGTAGCAATGGCACTTACAGTCATTGGTCCCACATCCATGTGCTGTACAGACAACATACAGCAGAGATGGATTGTTAGCAATCCAGCAGCTTTCTCTGTGTGTCAACACTGCCACCAAGTGGTGAAACCGTTAATTGTACTTGAATAAGTTTTACATTTTAATATTTTAGTCTGGTCTGAGAAGCAAATTCAGAATATCTTTCTTTCAAATTAATTTGTTTGTAATTTCATTTAATTTCATTTGGGAGGCATCTACTCACACTCAGATTCAGGTGGGCATAGACAGCCTGGGTTGCATTATAGGCCTCCAAAACAGGCTGCAGATTGATGTTACACCACATAGCCATGGTGGCGTGGCTTAATCCCGCTGCCTCTCCTACTGAACCCCATGCTTTGAGTACATCACTGCACTCCAATGTGCTATTAGCCTAGAGGGAAAAATGTTAACAAATAGACAAACGTCTTATCATGTTTCATATGCTCTGTTCTGTGAAAACCAGTTGAGTTAGCAAGACAAAGATGGAAATAGAACAAAATGTCTTGGAGACAGAAGGCAGCGGCACAAGGGAAATAACACAATCTCTCTGTTCATGCAGCTTACAGACAAGCAAAGAAAAGGTCAAACATCTCACACAGGTATCATGGCTTCTCAGACTGACATATCTGGTGCATACCTACACATTTGTTACAGATACACACAATGTATCTGCACGGACATTGGGTCAGCTATAGTTTCTGCCACACTGGAAATCTCTCGTAGGTTATAAAAATGTTCCCTCTAAGGTATTTACAAGACAAAGAATAGCACTTCTGCTACACTATACACTATTCTATCATCAAGGTAAAGATTAGGCACATCTGATAATGATATTAATAATTGCAGAGAAATGAGAAGACCATGTCTCTGTCTGTGCATTGTACAAAAAGGCTATTAATTTTCTCATCTAACTATCAGTAAGAAAGTGAATATGTGTATTTTCAAAGATATTAAACCATCCCTTTAAATAAAACACAGAACATCCCAAAGTTACCAGTTTACTAGGTATTGCTGTGGTGGTATTATATTTTATGGCACTGCATTACATTTATACTACCCAGACTGTCTGTTTTTCTTTCCTTTTTCTATTTTTCAGGGGTGGGGGTCTGCATTCCAACATCCCAACACTGATTCTGATATATCTGTGACAAATCAATATCAGCCTGTGAATGTATGGCTCTGGCTCTAGTCCGGGGTAGCATATGTGACAAAATCTGACAAGTGCTTAAGTTGTTTTTGCTTGTTTCCCAGCCAACACCTGCAGCCTTACAATGTAATTCAAAGTGTTTACCGCTCATATCAACATGTTATTTGTGTCCTGGTATGATGATGCTTTTTGTTAAAGCCTTTAAAAGGGTAAATAAGCATGAAAATACCTTTGCAAGCAGATGGAACAGACAGATTCTAAAGCTACAAAGAACAACACACCATCCACCTCGCTCTTACATCAGACAGAGGTATTGCTAATTGCAATAATGCATGGCGATTTATGCAATGTTTATGCACAGTAGCTCTCAGCTCCACCTAACTCTCTCTCTCACACACACACACTACGAAAAAAGTGCCAACAAATGACAGTGAAGATCCTCAGCGATACAGTATTCACACATGCTATCCCAGGGAAAACAGTGGCAGTCTAACCTGCTGAGCTGCCTGCATCGTGTTTTCAATGGCAAGCTGCATTTCTTCCGAGACCTCAGACAAGTTAAAATGACTGGTGTTCCCAGACAGTGCAATATCTCTGATCAGGGTCACCACAGGCATCTGAAGGCTTTGTATCATCACTGGAAGGAAGAAAAAACAGACGGTTTCACCAATATGAATGGCTTTACAAAAAAAACTTATATAAGCTTTTGAAAAAAGCAGGAAAGAAATTGGTTATATGCATGAGATGATACAAGAGACACTGAGATTTTAAGAGCTCTTTCAGATAGTTTTTAAGGTATCATGGTGTGAAACATGTGCTTTGCAATGCATAACCAAACTAAGTCTAACGGAGACATCAGTGTTTGTTTTTTTTGTTTTAATATATGTACTGAACATAGGAAGCAATATTTTCTTTAGTCAATGAGTCTTGTTCCTTCTTGCTGTGTTACAGTGATTATTCTGCGTCTTTTCTTGTCCTGGCCACAAAAATGTAAGACAACAGCCTTGCCATTCAGTGGTGTTCTCACCATTCTCTGCTTGCATGTTGTTCACCATACTTCCTACGATATTTTCAAACAGTAGAATAACAGATGGGACACTGTCCCATAGCTCTGTTCCTTTGAGGGTTGACAGGAGGGCTTCTAGCAGCTCTTCAAGTCTGTGACAAAACACATGGCATTTGGTTTAAGGTAATCACAGAAGCAAATGTACAGCAGTCTTTATTATGAATTAAATAAATAAACCTTACTATGATCTCACACAGATATACAAGTTAAGTTACTGTCTAACCACCACCAAGTAATTATTAGCTTTGTTTGTTTCCATTATAAGTGGTGATTAAACTTACTTGTTCCACATTTCTTGGTCTGTGTTTCCAGTCATCACCTGCTCCAGGACTGGAGCAAGATAAGCAAAGCCCTCCAGAGATGGAGCAGTTGTCTGTGAGCCTGGGCTTGGCCAAAGCATACTCAAGAGTTTGTCCATCTGACAATAAAAAAGGGAAGAAATAGGGAAAAAAAGGTTACATTTTTCTCACACTGATTTCATGTAATTCAATGCACGACCTACAATGAATGTGGTTTTTGTGCCATTTGATCCATGAAATGTTATATAAACACAAGTACAGGTATGCAACTTTGAAGAATGATACGATTATGCTTTTTCTTTTGTTTGTCTGTCTGTGATGATAAATGATTCTGCATTTCAACACCCTCACCAGTTTATAGACATGTGTGGTTAAGAACTGGGTGTTGGCCAACGGTTCCAGTAGCAACAAAGATGACACTGAGATGTTTTATAAGCATTTTATTTCAAATGAAAGGTAACTTGCAGACCTTTCAAATGTTTCATTTTTAATTAAATTAATTCACACAAAACTTAATTAAAAAGAGAATAAACAAAAAAAAGCAACTTCTCATAAACGCATGTGACAGTGTTTTAAGCCTTACCTGGCCAATAGTTACGGGCAGATTTTCTGCTGACGCACTACCAAAACTTGCCCAGAGACTCATGTTGCCTAGAATCACAGAAAATTTTAGTTTGCAAAGTAGACCTCAATTTCAGTGTCAAATATACAAACATTATCCTGAAACTTGAAGTGAAACCTCTTATTCTTACAACAAACAGGCAAGACATTGTGCTACTTTAATCTACAGCTCTTGGGCATTAACGTTTGAATAATGAAGTGCACAATGCAACCTCCACTCCATCAGAGTTCATCAGGACACAACATGTTGGCCACCTACAGTGACACAGAGAGGCTGACTTGCCTTGGCCAGACTCCAAGATGAATTGAGTGATTTTAATGAAGACAGAAATGTAGGCCTGGGCTGAGCAGTTTGGCGGCATGAGGTTCTGGACTGTCTTCATCTCATTCAGAATTCTTAAGAAACAAAGCACATCAATATTTCACATTAGACGTGTCTTATCAAAAGGTCATCAGGTCTCATTCAATCTCATCAAAGCATTATAGGAATTCATGCATTCCATATTTCTGTTTGATTTAAATGATCTATCTGGACCAGTTAATTTTAATTTGGATCAGTGGAATGCAGATGTCTTTTTTGACCACTTGGGGCAACAGAAACAAGCTTTAAACAAAACATTGACCAATACACCAATAAATTGTATATCAAAAACATCTTACTAAACAGTCCCTTATATGCATATTCTGCAAAAGCAAAGGCAAAATTAGCATTGATTTGGAGTCATGTTTCTGTCCACCTGATAAATGTAAGTAATCATTTAATTTTAATCATTTTTTTAAAGTTATCTCATGAATATAGTAGTTTGTTTCTCTGCCATTGCTAATTTCTAAGATTAATCTAATTTGAAGAATTTTTCAACTGCATAACATTGTATGGCAATGTAGACATTTTGCCCAACAAAGTAATAGAGAGGTATAAGTGAAGCCAAAAATCTAAACTAGGAGCTAAGATGCTAAAATGATCTGTAAGGATGAGGGAAACTGCACAGTCTGGTGACAACATTTTTATATGATAAATATCAATATTTATTTTGTTATAGCTTTTTGAGGAATTCTATTTCTCATTAATCACAGCATCATATTCCTCTCATATAATGGCATAATACAAGAAGCTAACACACTGGAAATCCAACAATAGTAATCTAAGTCAAGCAATAGTAATTTGATTTTGTCTAATTAATACCATAAATGTTATATTGGTTCTTTCTCTGCCATGGCTAAATTCTTCTCACTTTTGTTGATGGGTGCTAAGTTGACTCCTTTGTACCTGCATAACATATTATTGTAATGTAGTCATTTGGTTCCAACAAAGTATTAGGAAAATAGCAGCATCACTCACATCTGATTCCAGCTGTCTGGTCCACCGTCTGTGGAGATGCTCTCAAAATATGTGGTTGCTATTTCCAGTCCATTAAGCAGGTATTCAACGAACATTTCTGGTACTGTCTCTTTGATGACGCTCTTAGCCCTCTCAAAGATGAGGAGAGAGATGTTACGTGATGAGGCTAAACTCATGTCTGGTTGGACAATGAGCTTAAGCGAGTCCTGCACAATTTCCATGATGTTCAGCTGTACAGAGAGCGGCAGGGGGTCAG
>JAVQJL010085928.1:0-12313 GCA_036024295.1 Nannoperca obscura
AAAGAAACTTACATCGTATGGACTTTCTCCGCTCTCCTCCGGCGGACTTCAAAACAGCCTCTCTCGTTAACTGACGGCATGTTGCCAAGCTGTCACTCACATCAAAACTGGCCAATAGAAACGTGCTATTCATCTTTCAGCGTAGGTCCTGCCTACGGAACCGGAAGCAAAACTTTTAGATTCGCAAGCAAAACTTTTAGATTTGCAAGAAAACTTTAGGGTTTGCAAGCAAAAGTGTGGAAAGTGTCTCTCTCAAACCATTTTTTTAACTGTTAATGTTGTTGCTTCACAATGCATTTTGGACAAAATAAAGGACCTCAGATTCCTTCCACTATTTACTGTCTAAAGTAAAAAATGAACATGAACTCGGGTGTAAACATATTGATCTGTCAGGGGTTGTGATGAATTTCATGGAACGCTGAGATGGATTTAGATTTTTTTGAAAATGAGGTGGTAAAAAAATGATACGTACATTTGACAAACAAATGATTTGATTTGATTTGATTTGCAAAACATATTTGTTAAATTCTGTCCCACATTGTGCCACATATGCCGGTGTCAAATACGAATATAATTGTTAGCTAATTAGATCATCAGAAGATAATCATTTATTTTGACATTTACTGACAGCACTTGTGTGAGTGCAATTGTCTAAGTACAGTTTCCTCATGGAAATATGCAGTGGTCTAACATATAGCCCATGGTTTACATTTAAATCAACTCTACAAAATATTCTTACCTCAGCACAGTATCCCAGCTTCTGGTTTGGCGTCTCTAAGAAATTGGTTACAACAAACAGAACAGCTTCACCCTATATGTAGAGAAAACACTGTAAATTGTAAATCATGCTATGATGATGATGATCACCTGACTCTGCCTGCAGACCTGTCCCTTTCTGCAGATATACTGTACCACCCACTTTCCCAACACCTGTTTGCTTATGTATCTGAGTTGCCATATAGTGTTGCATCTATTTCTCCCTAAAACCTGCTTTTTGAATAAAACCTGCATGATATCTGCTACCTGTACTTGACCTGCTTCCCTACTAACTGATCTAACTGCCCAAAGCCTATTTACACTAAGCTAACTGGTGGCTATAGCTTCATATTTACCATAAAACCTGAGAGTGGTGTCAATCTTCTCATCTAACTCTCTGCAAGGAAGTGGAAACTTCCCAAAATGTCAAACTACTCCTTTATCTCAACCAGTCCTGCCTGAACAGTGACTTCTTCACATATGTTGTTGCTTTTGATGCATATCACTACTACAGTTCACTTAAAGCATGCTTTATCCATTTATTCAACTACACATAAAGATCAAGAGCTTAAAAATGATGTTTCGTTAACTTGTGCGTAACATTAGCTTGTGGGTCTGGGTCTTTATTATCCCAAATGACATTGTTTGCTAAAGCTGAAAGAACTGAAAGATGACATCCTGCACTCATAGGCATATTGCTGCTGTAGTTTAACTGTTTTCACCTGTGGTGGGATGACGTAGTCCTCCGGCCCCCACACCAGCAAACCAGACTCTGTGGTGTTAGTCACTGAGACTCCCTTCAGTTTAGTTATGACTGAACTCTGGATGGCCTCATCTGTTTCTTGGTAGCCTTTTTTGCTTACAAAAACCCACCTGTGTGGGTGAAAGTAAACATTTTAACAGTTGAAAGTTCATGCATTTAAAGCATCTTGTTTAGTGTCATTGTCTGTGTTAAACATTACAGAAAATACAGATTGTGTATTGAATACATTTACATCTGTGCTTAGTATGTTTGATTTTTTGTGGTATCACATAAGTTAAAGGTATTGCTATGATACTTTTGAGCATAGGACTAATATGTTAACTATTTTAGAAAAACTGTACTTAGACTTGAATTTGTTTTGTGTATTATCTTTTTTTATTTTTCATTCTTATAGTGATATTGTCTTTTATAATTAAGCACTGGGTGACTTCTGTTCTAAAAAGTTGATGCATACATAAAATTTGCTTACTACATGAGGCTTACTATAGCTTTTTTTTTTAATCTATGCATATTGCTACAGGGCACTGAACAAGCGTAAAAGAGTACGCAGACCATTAGAAAAACTTTGTGATAGTGTAAAAAAATACCCTTGACTATATGGCCCATATACTTGGCTCACTTTATCACACCTTGAAATCATCATCATTTATACAGTCATTTATCAGCCACCAATATGTTTATTTTAGTTGCTGCATTAACTTCCTTTATTTGATATAGTATACAGTGCAATAAGGGTCAACATAAACTCCTCACATGCATAGTCTACATTTCTTTATTAATATGATTATTTGCTGCGGGTTAAGTAATTTATACCAATTTACAAATAGGCAATAATAGTCACGACAGTATACTTACCCTATAATGTAACCGATGATAGATAATTGAATAAGTCTGTACAAAATCCCAACTCTCTTATTTTTGGCGACAATGTATTTTTCCGTTTTGTAGTCGAATATGGAGAGGAAGCGTCCTGTGAAGAAGCTCCCGGCCATCCCGCAGCTGCTTGCGCACAGTTGTTCAGTGCACGGTGAGTGGTGGTCCGTGGTGGTCTCTCCCTCCTGCCGCGGCCTCGTCACACCGCTCATCACCACCGTCAAGACAGCGTCAACAAGCAGGACATCCGGTTCGGACTTTAAAAATAGTACTGGCCTTCTTGGCATATTCTCTTGGATGCATCATGGTGGTTTAAAGATGCTAATTTGAACTGATGGAATGGAAAACTAGAGTAATAGGCTATGCACATTTCTGCGCTAAATGCTAATGCAAACATGCTAACACTGACAATTAAACATGCTGCATTTCAGCAGGTAACGTTTAGCATGTTTACATTGTAGTTTACTATGTTAGCATGCCAGCATTTTGCACTAAACACAAACTACATCTGTGGTTGATGATATGCTATTAGTTTAGCAGATTTTGTCCTAAACCAATATATTTGAAAAACTGATTTTTTTTGTCTTGTTTGTCACCAATTAATTACAATTCATTCTGAGGGTGATAACATTTTATGGCAACCCATCCAATAGTGTTGTTGAGGCATTGCATTAAAAAACCTCACAGTGGCGCTAGAGGAAGTCAAAGTCATTAGGATACATCCTCTGAGCTCCATGGTTATGCCTGTACAATATTCCATGGCAATCCATCCAGTAGTTATTGAGATATTCAGTCTGGACTGTGGTGGACCGATTTACCTGTCTGACAGACACACAGACATTGCAATCCCTAAAAATTAAAAAACAAAAAAACAAAAACTAAGAATAAAAACAAGTTAGAAAGTGTTAAATGACTGTATTCAAACGTAATGAATTCATTTTGATCCTTCAAAACCTAAACCCTATCATTTTTAAGTTTACCACAAATTTCACTAGGAGAGAGCCAAAGTCATAACAGGATGGTCATTTTTGACTTGGTGTTCACAGCCTTCACACCCGGCATGGTGGGACACAGATGTGACGATCCACGGTGGAAACTCAGCTACCTACTCGCTGCATCCCTGCCAGCCCACACTGCCACCCAAGTTCCTGCTAGCTGCCACGCCCAGGGTATGTATGTGTGTGTGTGTGTGTGTGTGTGAGAGAGAGAGAGAGCAGCAAGTGGCCCGATAAAGGCACTCTTGCAAGTCCTCTGTGTGTTTTTGTGTAACATCTGTAGCCTCTGTAACTCAAGGCAATCTCTCAACATTTCTTTCATCGACCTTCTGGAAAAAAAGCATTTAGCATGTTCCTGGAGTTTACTGTCCATATTATAAAACAAATCAACATCCACTACAGATCTTGTTATTAGAAACCTGAGCCAGGCTTGTAATTATTTTTTTTATTCTGTTATATCGAGAACACAAGTTGATTATTTTGTTATCTCAAGATAACAAATCTCATTTTCTCGTGATAAGGGGTTAATTCATCTCTTAGTTTTCTCCTTAAATGACAAGGACTGATCTGAATGTTACCTCTAAGACAAAGACATAATGCAATTTCTGCAAGTGTTAGACCTTGATTGAAGTAGAGTCTGATGCCATGATCAATAATGGGTACTCCTTGATCTGACATTTTCATCTTAAATCAGTTGCTACAGATGTCAAAATGCCACTTATGCATGCTGACATGGCTCACCAACACTCTCTTCGAAAGTCATTTTTTCAACTTCCTAGTTGTAATTTCTGCTTTCTAAAAAAGTCTACAGAGTTTGGTTGTCTCTGTCCTGCTGTTATTACAGTCTCTTCGACCTGTGAATGTCTAGTGATTATGGGAAACTGTCACTAAAAACCTAAATAAAAAATAATCACATGTATTAAACTACTGCCCTCATCTAAAAATATGAAGGGAGCCAGATGTCATACAGGTTAAATTTGGATTTAACGCCTTAAAGGCTTTATCTTTTTAGTTGCTATTGTGCTTTTGTGAAGTACTGAACGCTAGTGAACGCTAAACAGAGATTGCTATTAAAAGTTATCACAAACCAGCTGACACACAGTGAACCTGGGCAGTCTCTCACCTTCTCCCAACTCTTTAACTAGTCCAGGTTATGTGATAAATACCCCCCTTTCTGTGGAAGCATCAATAGGAAGTGGTCTGGAGCTGACAGTCATTTCAGTCCTTTTATAGCATTAATGTGAGCCTACATGGTCGTTGTGTAAAAGATAATAAAATATTATTGATTTGAATTGAATGTTTAAAACGATCACCATACACTTTGAAAGTTCTGTCAGACATGTGGCTGTTGTTCATAGTGAAACTGAAAGACAGCAGAGCGTTTCCGTGATTAACAATGAGCTGTGATGGTCTTGTGGTTTTGTCCTGTGATGTTTAGGGGGCTTAACATACGGCAGTGCTGGTCACACTGTAGCAGACGCTAACAATGAATACTGACAGGTGGCTTTTCGTTCTAGCCCTGTGCTTCATGTGTGTGTCTTCAAATGGTAAGTGAAATAAGAAAATTTTAAATAAAAAATTTAACAAATACAATGCCTGACTTGCTAAATTAATTGTTTAATCTTTTGGACATCATTCAGTCTTTTTAAGTTCTCTTTGAAGTCTTGTGCTTGGATATCTGAATTAACATACTGGATATATATATATATATATATATATATATATATATATATATATTACATATATATTCATCACCAGCCCTTACAAGTTTGATGAGACATCTTGTTGTTTTCGATCATGGTTCTTTGCACTTTATGTAAAGCTCTTATGTGGAAGTCGCTTTGGATAAAAGCATCTGCTAAATGCCTAAATGTAATGTAATGAAGTGTTCCATGTCAGTGAGGTAGCTACAGTTGATTCCAGCCAAAGCAATGTATAGTCCCTTTGAGACATGTTGCGTAAAGGTGATGGCAATTTCACATGTTGGTCTCATGACTGAAATTAGCAGCCGGGTCACTTTTACATAAAGGCACAATGGCAATCTTCACAGTCGGACATAGTAACAGTTTCGTATCACTTTCAGTGCGACACAAGTCTGAATTGAATGCTGTAAGATTCACGTAAAGGCTCCTGCATCACAAGGTGACAAAAAGAGAGAGAAATGTACAATATTACTCCCTTCTAAGATCACTGTAAAACATATATTATTTCAATCTTCATTTCTCATGCACAAAGAAAATAAAATCTATTTAATAAGCTAGGAACCACTGCGACAGAGAATATACTAAGTATTCTTTTTAAATCAGTCTATCTTTCCAGCAAAAGAGGTTTCAAATACAGGTGGAAGTCAGGCTTTTAATGAGGAACTAACAAACTCAATCACAGCTTAGCTGACAATGGTGATATGGTATAGTCAGTTGACTTTGATGTTTTTGGGGAAGCATTGAGTTAATGAGTTGATGTCAAAAAAGGAGAAGTATATCAGTCTGGCTAGAAGTAAAATGATTAGATAAGCATAGGATCATTTGAATTGTGGGTCTAGAGCAGGTTTAACAGGTTTCTGTATCAAGAATGGAGTTATGACTGTAAATGAATGTGTGTGTGTGTTGGCTCCCTAAAGATGCATACTGTATTTATTGATAACAGTTTTGCATTTTTTGTCTCACCCCCGTCTCCTCGTATTCCCTCAAAGAGGATAGTAATACCTTTTGTTAATATCCCTTGAATGCAGTGAAACGTCACAAAACGCTACCTTTGCAGCACAGAAACCAAATGTTAAAGCACACGCATACTACAAAATACACATTTCAATATGTGGGATCAAATCAACACACACAGAAATAAAACCGTGCAGAATGATACTCGGCAATACACACTTCTGAGCACCCGAGATTGCATATGAAATGAAAGTGTGAAATATTCATTGGATTCTGAAGCGAGGCTCTCATAGTATTACTGAGCTGAGATTAATAAATGGCTCATAATCCCAGATGAGTGTTTTACTGTAGGCAGACTCAGACTGCCTGGCTTTAGGCTTATAACCACAAAGAAAACAGAGAAGATTTTTGAAGTCTGCTGAAGACTGAGGTCAAAAATACAGTTTTAAAAAATCTATGGCTAAAATACTTTCAGGTGATACGTTCGAGAGAGAGGGGGCTCAAATGTATGCATGTTTGAGGGGATATTTATGTAGCAACTGTGAGGAAATATAGGTATGTGTTCTTTACATTGAGGATATGTATCTGTGCATGTATATATACTTGGTATCTCTATGTATCTGTCTGTCCCAGATAGACAGAAAAAAGGCTGTAGTATACAACAGTAATGTAACAATATAACGCAAACAACTGTAACACCAGCTTAAAGTGTTATGGCAGCAAACAAAAACACAGCAGCACAGCATGTTACAAGAACACAGATAATTTGGGAAGCTCACTTACCCTTATCTTTTATTATGGACAGCATGATAAAAGCAGGTGCCACTTAACTTTGACAATGTGTTTGGTATTTGCCATACTGCATAGTGTACACCTTTCATACATTATCTACTGCTTCAGTAGACAATTAATAAAGAAATTAATTTCAGTTATACAGACAAGCACCTTTTCGAGGAAGAAGAAATGATACAACTATATCAGGTGAAGGCTGGTGAAAACCTTCAGACCACAATCCACATCCCACACCCCCACCTTTTTTCTCCATTACCCTAATGTCTCCCTTGCATGTTGTTTTTCAAGCCCACTCACAGCTTTATGCCAAATAAAATGAAAAGTAAGCAGGAAGTGTGGATTTCCATCAGCATTTTTTATGCAGCTAGAAGTGTAATTCCTAATGTATTTTTTCCGTCTTGTAGGTATTGCAGAAAACAGCCTTCCAGAGACCAGTGTTTTTTAAAAGCTTAGCTGGTAATGGAGGGAGAAGGGAGAAACACTGTTGCCTTGTATGATATTGATGTTTGTTCTGGGACATTAATAACATGTACTCTTGATCAAATGCACACACACACACACACACACACACACACACACACACACACACACACAAACAAACAGAAGATTATATTATCCTACAGCACAGCATGGCACAAATAAATGAACAAAGAAATTCACATGATGGGTTTACATCATATAAGCACATGACAAAGCACATTTTAAGAACAGTCACAATGCACTGCAACAGATGTCTATGTATGTTTATTAGTTTCAGTCAACAGATAGGTTGAGAAGAAGGGTTGGGGGATTAGGTTGATCAGAATGTTTTCAGATGTTATTTCTGAATGGACAATATGGCAGATTTATACAAAATAACAATGTTCATTCTGTCTGTTTGTAATTACAGATTGCATTAAATAATCACATCATTTTGATACAGTACCAGTGAAAGTAATCCGTAATCCTGGATACCCATAATACATTATCAAGTTTTATCTACTTAGAATAGATTTTCCTCCCCTATGGAAAGCCTGGAAGTAGGGGGCTCTCCATGAGCAGAGCTTGAATCATGGGTAATTGTGCCAATCATTATTTATCCAATTGATGGCTAGACACACGCATGTGCAGAACATGGCAACTGGTTTTATTCTATCCCATCCTTATTCAGATTTAGATTCAAAATGATTGTATTCATGATGAGTGAATGTGCTTCGCTTTCCTCAAAGGTCTTTTTCTATTGGTCCTTTTCCACAGCATCAATATTCACAACACCACATTTATTATGTGGACCATTACTTCTACTGTAAATACATATAGTTACGGTTTTGGAATCTGAGGAAAGCAAGACAGATTGATATATTCTTGTTTTTAATAATTGACAGTGGATTGCTCAGTATATTCAGTGCCTTTAAAACCTTGTATTGAATCCCCTTATCACAGATAGCTTTTTTATGTTAACAAACCTGGCATAAGCATCAGAAGAAAGAAGGGTTTGTGAGACTGCCGATGTTCCTGGGCTTCTTCAGTGGGCACCTCCTCAGAGAAATTTAGTTCACTGTGACCCTACAAGGCTTTAATAGCGTGATTTGTAAATTGCCTTGTTAATCCTGTTAAAATACACCTTGAATTGATCAAACTTGCAGCATGTCTAGCGATTATACTGTCTGGCTGGCTGATGAGATGAAACAACCTTAAAAATTCTGACTTGGAGACGTTAAGATGGACAGTTGGTGGACTCAAGCCAACTCAGCGAGGAGTGCATTGTGTGTGTATTTTCAACCATGTGTGTATGTGTTAGTTTTCCAGTTAGCCAAAACCGTTTGTTGGAGAAGGCAATCAGGTCAACAGTTAATCTCTCACTTTCATTAATATTTAAATAATGCTCTCATGTCCTCCCCTCCTTTAACTTTCCTTTTTGTCTGTCGGATTTCATTTCTGTTCTCTTGGCCCACGTTGCCGGGGGGTGGGGTGGGGGGTGTTAGGAGTGGGGGACAGACAGACTGGCATCGTTGTTTGACTAAAAATGTAATATGGCTTTAAAATGTGCAAGGTGGATAAACTTTATATTTTTTCACTGGACTAAATCAACAAGCACCTGACAAGTATCTGAGGAAGTGAAATATCACCTGCACTGAGGATTTGTTTGTCTCTAAACAAACCTTCAGCTCAGTTGTATTGTTTTCCCATTTTTTTCTTACTCAAGCATTCATTTTAATCAAAGGTCGTAGAGGGCCCAAAAATGAGCAGTCGTCCATGTCTGAATATTTTCCCTCTTTTCCTCCACCAACAACTCTAATCCTACTTTGAAATGATTTATCTGCTAGTTAAACATAAATAATTTAAATAATTAAAGGTCACTACAATAACAGAATCCTTAACAAAATAGACACGTTCCTTATTATCTGTAGGCCCTTTCCTTTCCTTCAGTGCTCTATAATTATATATAAAAAATACAGTTTTTCATATCCATGATCGGGGGTGAATAACACAAGCTGCTGCTGCTGCTGCTGCTGCTGACAGATGCGGCTCTGTAAATCTAGCTAATTTATTTATCTTTCTGTCCAAGCACTGCCGTTGTAACTTATAGCAAGCACTCATATTAATCCTATATTTGCTATATGTGAAAGTTCTTGATACAGATTAATCAATTACGGACTTACAAAAATGTTACTTTAGCAAGTGTGAGTGAGCGATTTAGATGTGCACATACGCAGACACAAATAAGCACATGCAAATTTGGTTGATCTAATGTACATGCTGCGTCATTTACAGATTGATTATTGTCATCACTGATTGTGTGAACTCAATAGCATCTACAATGGAGCTGGAATATAATTATATAGGCATTCATCATTACGCATCATTGTAGCTTAACTTTAGGCAAGCTAATTACTCCGTTTAGTTAAATAGTACGTTTTTGTTTTGTTTGGAAATAACTTTAGCCAATTAATTGAATGTCTGTGCTAGTATCTTGTGTATGTATGCTTGTGTATGTTTGTAGCCTATAGCTAGGCTGTGTGGAGGAGGGGTATGGTATTGGAAATTACATGAAGCTGCTGCTGCTGTGCTGCTAAAGTGCTGCTCACCCTACACCTCCTGTGCAGACACGTCGTTAGACAGTAACCATGGCAGGTATGGCAATTTGAAGAAATTACTTACCTCTTTTTGGTAACAGGCCTGGCATTTGCCACTGTGGTTAGGCTTGAAGTGCAAAGAGAGGCCCTTTGAAAGCCAGAGACACTTAGTGGTCACTAGAGGTCATGTAAATGTATGAAAAGAACTTACAATTTTCCTTGAACTTGTCAGAAATTGTATTAATTACATATGTGATGGATGAGTGAGCATAAACTTGGGCTGTAGTTACTGGAGATTAATGGATGGGTGGAATGAATACTGGTAAGCACGGATGGCAGAGCAGTAGAGATAAGTTACTGTTGGTATTAAAAGCACCCCTCATGCAAAGTAAGTAAATTAAACAAGTTGTACTCTAAGAACAGTTCTTTTACTGTTGTAAATGAGATCTGGCATTGCCTGAATGTGTAGGAAATATGAAGTTATTGTAATTAAGATTTGGCAGTGGGTGATTATGAAGATCTTTGGTTCTCTTTACAGCTCACTATCTAAGCCTGCCCCCTAACTTTTCAACCTGTTTCAGTGTCTCTTTCTCTTGTTGTCTTCTTCTTCTCAACACTTCATCCAACTGTCCCACTCCTGTACATATTTGTTCACTTTTTCTCTCTCCTCCCCTCCTTTACCTTTCCCGCCTCTGTTTTTCCCCCTTTCCCCTTCTCACCAGCTTAGCTCTGTCATTCTGAGGAGCAAAACACAAGTCAGTCAGAATGAGGCAATTATGACCCTGTTGGAAGGGTTATTATGCACAATAGCCCATAATAATCCTCCTCTACGGTTTCCATCATAAATGACATGTACATTAAGTCTGTGCTGACAGAAACCTAACAATGTGTGAAGAACCAGCTTCAGACTCAGTTTTTAAAATCACACACACACACAAACACACGCACAAAGCCCTGTTTAAAGCATTGATTATTAAAGATGCAGTTGTAATGTGATTATTTATAGCTGCTTATTCTGGTGTGACAAGATAATGAAGACAATAGACACCAGACAGACAGGCAGTACTTGATTGGATTCTTATGTACAGCATGCTGCGTAAGTTATATATTTGTGCATTAAGGTAGGTGACGATAAGGTTCTTATAGCATTGTGTGTGTGTGTGTGTGTGTGTGTGTGTGTGTGTGTGTGTGTGTGTGTTTGTGTATTTGTATGTGTGTTGCTGGATAACATGCTGAAATTAATTGAACCATGACCCAGATTAAAACAATGAGACTTGAACGATGATTTGAAAAACATGCAGACACATTGAGAAGCAGCAGTTTGTGTGGGTGGCCTATGACACAGTCAACATTTAATCACAGACATTTTAATCCCACGCAATTTCACAACAACCTGATTCCTGAACCAAGCAGATAGGCATCCAACAACACATTGTTCACCTTGAAACTATGTGTTGAGCTTAATAATTACATTACTATTGTGGTAAGTATTCCTTAGTGATGATTAATTTTTGTAGCTTTGCTAATGTTGTTAAGTCTTGCTGGCATTGTTTTCCTGCGCTTTAATTAAAGTTTTATTATAGGGTGAATTTCCCATTTCCATTCACTAGTCCAATAATAATAATAATAATATTTTGCTTTAAGATTAATTTTTATTTAGATCAGTTTTAGTGGTCTCTAGCCATATTAACTTTATATTTAGGTGGAACCATTATCCTATTTTATATTAATTAACCAAATAGTTGGCATTTAAGTTTCACCATCTGTATGTAGTCGGCCCTTTGTTCTCTTCTGTATGCATGTCTCTGTTATCTCTAGCCCACGGGGTTGACAGGGTTTGACCCCTCAGTCCATCCAATGAAAAGCTCTTTTATTCAAGAAGTGTGTTTTCTGTTGATATTTTACTCTGCTGTGATTATAGATTAAAGGTTAGATTATCTTAACCAGTGAACAAACATGTCAATCACTTGCAGGTTCCAATGTGTCTGTTGTGGCTCTTGTGTTTGTGTTATCCTGAAACTGATTTATGTTCTAAAATTCTGCTGGGGTGAAAGAAAAGAATAATTGTATTTAGACATTCTACTTTTCTTCAAAACGTCTCAAATTTTCATTGTCCTTACATTTAGTTAAGTTTTTATAAGCTTTTAAAATATAAGCTATGGAATTTCACTCATCTTTCAAAGAAACATTGTAAAAACCTAATCTTTTTTTCTGTAGTCTTGCTAGTTTTCCAGCTTGTTCTAATCATATTTATCAATAGATATTTCAGGGCAACTGAGTTCAGACATATTTTCTTTTTAAAGTGTGATGTCAGCTTGCAAAGGTTAAGTGAATGAACAGGAAGGACAAACATACACACTTGTGTGTTTCTCACACATGGGGGGGGGGGGGGGGGGGGGGGGGGGGGGGGGGGGGGGGGGG
>JAVQJL010085929.1:0-14385 GCA_036024295.1 Nannoperca obscura
TCTTGACTCTATTTTCTATTCATTTCACAACGTATGGTGGTGAATAAGTGTGACTTTTCATGGAAAACACAAAATTGTTTGGGTGACCCCAAACTTTTGAACGGTAGTGTATGTTCAAAGTCTAAAGTAATCACTGTGATGTTTTCTCTGGCACGACCACTAACACGCCAGATGTTTTTACTGATAAGGAGTTTGGAGAGTATAGAGTGTGGCGTGAAGTATTTTAATCTCTAGACTGAAGAACATAAATGACCCAGCACCAAGTCGCAAACACTAGTAAACCTTGATAATCTGTACTGATCTGTGTACAGTATGCGACTTCTGAATACTTTGATGAAATTGTCACTGCATCACAGTTTTGCTGCTTGTCAACACACCCCAGAGACTTTGAATAACCTTTTTGCACTGTGTTACTCGCGGAATCCCAGGCACTTGGGGAGGAACAATGACATGGATACAACTTGTAATCTAATATAACACACATACACACGCACATGTCACGTCTCGGTGCTCTTACTCACAACATTCTTGTCATAGAGGTCACAGGCCTCTGCAGCCTGTGGTTGATGCTCATGGCTGTGGTCCCATACCGTGTGCGTTAATCGCCTCATGATGACAGTTGGAGCTCAGTTGTTGAATCTCAGAAGTCTGTTCTCCATTCCTCGCATCCCTTCTTTATCGTTCTCTTTGCCTCCGTTCAGGAATCTCTTTAGACAACCAAGTATAAAACGCACATCTTTCATAAACGTTTTCTTTGCATGAAGCACTCAGGGCATTAAGCAAACATGTGTCTCTTTGTGTGTGTGTCTTTACAGTGTTTTTGTGTAGCCTGTTGTGTATTGTTTGTGTGTGTATTTGTGCTAGCATATAAGAAATGATCATACATATGGTGTGCCCGAAACAATGCGTTATAATTGTCCCAGCATCACATCAGTACTAATAAAATAGGCTTTTAGTTGCTTGAGGGCTTGTCTTGATCACAACTGTCTCTCAGCTTTATCCAACAAAGCAACAACACCAGGAAGTGATAGTTCATGATTAAGCATCATCAATAATGCCAGTTAATAACTGCAGTGAGCCCAGATATACTGTATATGCTGACTCCACCCTGTCTGTCATGAGGAGGGAGAAGCAGTCAAGTCCGAGATGCAAAAAAGTGGCAGATAGCTGCTGGCAGGCTCTCCTGCTGTGTCATGCCCCTGATGACACACACACGCCGGAGTGCAACCTTTCTCCGGAGGCATACTACTGCAGCCTCCAATATTTAGCGTTATTACCAATTATGTGGTGTGTGTGTGTGTGTGTGTGTGTGTGTGAGAGTGAGTAAGCCATATGACCTGAAAATCAGAAGGCTAACCCATGACAAAGTTGCTGCTCCCTTGTCCCCTCCTCGTTATCTAATTTCATGAGACAAACAGAATGTCATTTTGCTGTCGTCGTGGTCAGGCCAGGTCTATATTTAGCCATCAGGACACTAAATCATAGTGATCTGATGCCCAGGTTACTTTACTTAATGCGGAGAGAGGAGAGTAGTAAGAGGAGGATGAGTTCCTGCATGACTGCCATGTCTGAAGAAGATCAATAGGGCTAAGGGAAGGATTTACACCACAAAGGCTTGCTGTCAATGCAGAGAACACAAAGGCTATATTACAACTGAAGCCTGAAATTCCAGCTGGTTTTCTTGTGCACCTCTTCCTGTGCTTCTCTTTTGACTATTGAACATTGCCAAACATTTCATTTTTCTATTTTATTTGCCTCTTGTGTACCTTAAAATGAGTAGTTAACTCTCGTTTGCGGGAAATGTTAGAAGGAATGTCATGTTGACCAAGCAAAGCACTTGAAAATGTACTGAAAAATGTAAAAAATCAGTGGGGGTAACCAGTGTGTTTCTATTTAAAGATGGCATGCCTTTCAAGTCCACTCCAGACTTGCAGTTTGGCCTGGTTTTTCTGAGGTTAAAGTCAGTCATTCCAATTCAGATCTATATAGAGAGCTGTATTTACATGGCTGTGTCCAAAGGGTCAGCTGAAGGAGAAGAAGAAAAGGGAGGAAGAAAGGAGGAGTGGGAGGAATAATGAGTCCTGGATTTAAATTTCCCCTTACACAGAAACAGCTGTAGAATGTCAGACCTCAGGGAAATCAACATTTGCCAATTATTCATGTTGCTCTTTTTTACCTGATCATACCAGATTTATGTGCTTTACAACACAGACTACAACAGGGAATACTAGAAACAGTCATAGGGAACTATTTTAATTCTCTCCTTTCTTGGATGACTTCATCGTGGTGATAGTTATCCTGATGTAGTAAACAACATGTTGAAACAAATGCTAAGAATTAATATTCACCAACACTGGATCCTTATATGGTGCATTCACTCAGGTGAAACAGTCGCAGTGTCTGCAGTAAAATATGTGTGCATTCTTGAAAAGGAGTTTGCGATCACCGTGCTTTTTGCAGATGCTTATTGATCTAGACCCTTTCTTGTTCATTACGGCAACAGTAGAGCTGACACACCTTATTCCCTCAGTCAGACTACCGGAAATGTTATGATTTATCAAAAGCACTTGCTATTTAATGTTTTTTTGTGGCGATGCATACAGCACTAAAAATAAAAGGAGTGTTTTTTTTATTGCTTGTGCTGATTTGATCTTTTTTTTTTACTCCTAAAGAGAGTTTCAAAGAGCTATGCTAATAAAAATCATTACAAGTAATTCCTACATCTGCATTGTATTTCACGCATTAAGTGTCACTTGTGTAAACACATCACTGCCCTTTCGTCTTCTTGAAGAGTTGTGGAGAGGAACTGTCTACAGGCCAGCATTGTCGTCCTCAAGGCCTTGACCTCTGACCCACTGTTACTGATGCCGCATCAAGATGAGCGCTGTATGCCCTGCAGGTCACAGAAGACGAATGATAGGCTAATTCAGAGCTTCAGCAGGGCTGCCATCACTCTGCACTTTCTCTTTAGAGCAAAAGGGATTGGCCGATGGCCCGGGGCCATGTGCTACCGCTTCTGTCTGCCTAGACGATCATCTGAGACCCCGTACTCTGCTCCGTTTTGTGTTTTTCAACGTTAGCAGGCTTTGCCCATGAATGTCTGTGTGCATAAATACACCCACCGATACTCCTTCCCCGCCTCCCTCGTGTCACAGCCTGTTTGTTGTGTTAGGCTGTGGGTTTTTGGCCCCTAGCTTACATGGGTGTGAGGATAAGTGCAAAAGCAGACCCTGTGCTGGCCGCCCTGTCTGTCTCTCTCTGGAATGGATCTGGTCTTTTTTTCTGTGAGGAGTGGTGGAGGGTCTGGAGCACTGAATTTCTTGTTCAGTGAAAAATGCTATTGTAAGACTTAGCCAGGACAAGAGTTTGTTTTTCTCTTGGAATCTGCTCCACTTGTTTTTGAAGTATCAGCTAACAAGTGAAACCCCACCCTTAGCAATCTAACACTGGTTCCATAAATATGGGATATTTTGTCTGGTGTAATGGACTGGTATTTATTAATTGCATTTTTAGATATGTTTATTTTAAAACAATTATGTTATAGAAGTTCATGCATTCCTGCGGTGAGCTCAAGAAACCTTTGGCTAGATCCTTAAGAATGGCCAGAAATTCCTGAGGTTTGAATTATGAACTTATTTAATTCCGCACTTGCATGTTGTTTACTGCATGACAACAGTTCACAGGGTGTCAGCCATACTAAAGTGTTACTTCATTGACATATAGACCCTTTTTTGTGGCACTCATTAACTTATACACAATAAGCTTAAACCATCTCTTGCTCCAAGCAGGCTGAAACTAATTCTAAGAATAATTTGCAAGTACTCGACTCAGGTCTGTTTGTGTGCAACTTCACATAATGAATTCCCAAGAGGCGTCCTTGAAACTCTTTAATTTCCCTAGCGAGGCTTCTTTACATTAGCTAATGGAGGCTGATTAGCCTGCAGTGGAGTTGACAGACAGTATCAGCTGGCTAGTGTTACTAAGCCAGATCCCTGTGAACAATATCACCACAGCGGACTCTCCCTGCCTTATCTTCCACATGTCCTGGAACAACAGTGAGCTGCGCTGCCGCTGCCTGGTCCAAAGGCTGCCTGACTTTGAATTGTGGGCATATGTGGAATGTGGGGCTGGAAACAGGCCTGGGATAGCTTTGAGGAATTTTAGTACAAGCGTATTATTATTCAGTTGTTTTCCCCATGTATGGGAAAGCTGTGAGAGCTGCCAGAATACCTCAGGAAGCTGGTGAAATGAACCTCAGGCTGTTGTCTGTTTGACAGACGTGAGTAAACAAGCCCCTCTGGTTGCTGCTATTCTGTTTGTTTGTTTGCAGGATGTAACGCTCATTATCCAGCATACATCTGTGAGATTGTTCACTTACAAAATGTAAATGCTGGGTTCTCCCTTTGAAGGTACATCCCAAAGCTTTGAAATACCATGTTTGTTAGAATCAAGGTTTACATACAGTTTTCTCTGAGGCACATTATCGCATGTTATTGCATCACACAGATGTTGTGGAGCTGACTGCTGCCTATCCCTTTCTCTCTTCTCTCCCTCACACACAGTTTAAAGAGCGTGAGGCTAACCTCGGCTCACCTTTGGCTGGAATCTGATGCATCTTTTCTAGGTTCATTTCTTCCTGTCTGCCTGTCAGATTCCTCACTGAGAAGCTCACTCGGGTGGTTTGACCACTGACAATAATGCTTGAGGTTTCAGTGGGAGGATATTGATTGAGGAGCTGGAGGATGGAGAAGCAAAGCAATGGAGGGAATGAGGGAGATGGTGAAAAAGGGAGTAATGGCAGGAAGTGAAAGGGAGCACAGAGCATTGAAGGAAAGAATAGAAGGAAGATAATAAGAGCTGCCGAGTGACAGAGAGATAAACTACATACAGAATAAAGGATGAGCGTGTGAAGGTTGGAATAGGAGTAAGAGAATGGCTCTTCAACATGCTGCAGAAGGTTTGGCCGATGTGCATACCATGAGTCAATATAAATTTGTTTTTCTTCTGAGATTTTGTCATAGAATTTATGATGTAATAGCTATCCCTTTTGATATTTCTGGTTGTTTTAAACAGTTGGAGGCAATATTTCTAACTGTTTTATGGCAAAAGCATTAATGTGATGAAGTACCAAGTTACCAGGTAGCCAAAAACATACATTGCAGTCAGGTTATTTTATCCTTAAACACTTTAAGATGTGTATATATCATATTGTTATTATAATATAAAACTGTATATACCGTAATAGAGGGTTTTATCCATAATGCTCAGTCCCCAGCCTGTAGACAGCCTTTATGTGTCATCAAGGTGAACATACAGAAATATTGCTGCTGCACCAAGAAGCTGGAAAATAAACAATAATAACAATAAACAAACCACTAAACCCTCACACGTCTATGCCTTTAGCTGTTTCCAAGGCAACGGGTCCTATTCAAGTGTAGCTCTTATTGGAGCAAAAATTGCGATTGAATGGCTATAATCTTTTTAGCTTCCTGGTTGAGGACCGTCATACATATTTTCATAATCTGTGACTGCTGATAGATACAAACTAAACAAACAGCAACTTATCTTTGAATTGCTTACTGAGTACTGTTTTATTTTTTTGCTAAATCATTTGAACGGGGTTCACTTATTCAACAAGCCCCTAAACTAGCTGGGAAAAAGGCCAATTTTTAATTGTTATCTAACAGAAAAAGGTTTCTACAGGCAGCACTAATTCCCCACAGTAGTAGTTTCTCACTGTACTGTACATTGTGTATTAATGTACAGTAGGTGTAGCCTTCAGGCCATGTCTGCTATGGGATAGGCCTGTCAATGTCTCACTGTCAGCTCAGGTTCAGCATGTCCTAGTGAAAGAAAATGAGAATGATGGTCTCAAAGCAAGGCTGAGAAGCACGAAATCACCTCACTGTAAAATGATCGCGCTGTAAAAAATCTCTTCGCTGGATGGTTAAATTACCTAAACGTCAGCCAGCAGGTGTTTGTGATAGTGTTAGTTTGCACATGGTCTCAGATGAGAGGATTCAACATTAGAAGGATTCAACATTAGAAGACTAATATGTTAAACTCATGCCCTTTTGAGTATCATCCTTGTATTCAAGTATGTGGTTACCTGAATGCAGTCAGTTACGTGAGTTTAAACTCTTAAAAAGCTGCTTCACACAGAAAAGGCCACACATTTAATGAATGGATTATTTAAATCATCATCTAGTAACTATTTCAATAATAAGTTGGGATGCACCGGCATCTGTCTGATTGTTGCGATGTGCTGCTCTGATTGATTACTGCGAAGGGAACTTAAAATGTGATTGATCAATCTATCTCCTGCTGAGCTTAAACAGCACGATCAGTCACAATCTGTTGTGTATGTGAGAAAAAAACTCATCACTGCACTGAATTGACGTCAGTTTAAAATCTGTATTGACCAGCTGCCCCCGTATCATCAATGGTTGTGATCAACCGGGGGATGGGGGGGAGGGGCTAAGTGCCCACTTATGGCCTTTTGACTTTTCGCTCAATGCATGTTGGGATAGGTTCCCGTCCCCCACAGTCTGATATGTGGGTTTAGATAATGGATCAATGGATGGACTGTGGTGTCACCTTGCACACTCTAATAAAGCACAATTAAAAACATAATGTATGCACATTTTAGGCTAAATTGTGAGCCAGTTATGTCCCATTGCACAGCACTTGTTGACCGCTAAATGTAATGATCCTCCAGGTCACAGTGGACCACTGATGCTCTCCACTTTCACTCTGATTCTCTGGCCACTGAGGCCACATGTGTGCTTCCTGTCTCCAGATGAAGCCTTCAGAAGTGGCTTTATCCCAGTTCTGGGATGTGTGACTGAGCAGCCAAGCATCCCTAGCTGGGACAAGGATCTTTCTTGCAGGAAGCTGTACTTCTTCCCCTGCTTACGTCAACCATGCTGCTGGGGAGCTATTTAAAGTTTAGACGTGTGTGTGTGAAAATACATATGTGCCTGCTCAGGCAAATGTGAAAGTGGACGATGTGTGTCCTGCGATTGCAGACTGGAATGTGCGTTGTGTTAGCGTCTGCAAGCAAAGCACAGTCACGGGTCAGCAAGTGCCTCGGTCAGTCACACACTTTCTCTCTCTCTCTCTCTCTCTCTCTCTCTCTCTCTCTCTCTCTCTCTCTCTCTCTCTCTCCCTCTCTCCAGAAACTGGGCAGCTTGCCTGCCGACGGGAGTGATGAGGTTAACACCATCCTCCAAAGAATGACTGCACTCCTGTCCTCATTCTCCTTCAATATGTAGCAAGGCCCTTCTGATTAGCTGATGAGTCAGTGTGTCGATGTCTCTTTTATTATGATAGTGTTGCTACGTCGTTATCATTGAAGTGTCAAGCAAAGGTTTAGTCATTAAAGGATGTTTTCTACTGACTGGCACTGGGTCTCTCCAGATCCCTCAAGCCTACTTCTGTGGAAGTTTAAGTGTAAGATGCCATGTTAGGGTGTATGATGTAACGGTTGTTTTTCAAAGATAGATAGATAAAGCAAGGCCCCAGGTGTTCATTTTGGCACCTATGGTCATAAGATCTGCCTGAAGTACATGATCACAGAAACAAAAGTTACCTTTTGGTGCTTCCCAATGGCAACCACTTGCAATGCCGTCAAGATTTGTACAACGATGCCGTAACAATGGAGTCTGGCTTTGTGGACTTTGTGGTGTTAACTGGGCTACAGCACAGGACTGTGGGCTGTAGAATGATCTTCTGGTTGTCACATAGTGTTCAGTCAACCAAAGGAACAGTCCTGGGGCCTAAACAAAACTCACATTCCACCTCCTTGAAGTGCTTGTTGTTTATGGGCATGTAAGTAAAACACACAATTAAACCCACTGAAATTCAGTGCGAGTCTCCTTTGAGGTATTGCGCTGAAATCCACCCAGGCTGTGCTGCGACTGAATCTTTCTTAGGACGTTTTTGGTTTTCGCCTGTTCGGGTGGTTGGTGGTGCAGTAAAGTCTTTTCGGATGAGGAGCTGTGCTGAGGTAACCAGTGTAAACAGTGTTATCAGGCAGACTGCAGGAGGAAGTGTCCGTCATCAGCTGAGCGATCACACCTTGGCTCTCCGTCACAGTGGTATTTCCGACTACTGGATGCTGGACCCTGTTGCCTTTTGTGAAAGTCGGATATTAAAGGGGTCTCGCACTGATGAGCTTTTGTGTTTCTGCACACACACTTAAATGATTTAATTGCCTCTAGTGCAGGACTGAGAAAAATTTTCTACTAAACAAATCTATTATGTGTAGCATTTAAAAGGCATTTTAATGGTGCTTTCCTTATTTTTCTGTAAAACATGGATTGAATCCAGATGCCAAAGCAATGTATCAAATCCAAATTAATTTGCAAACGTTTATCATTTACCGCTATGCACTTCTGGTCACTTGCAGCCACTTCAGCTGGCCAGGTTGCATACAGATGCTCACTTTGTAGCCGACTGGCTCTGTCCGCATGCTAAGGTCATACGTAACACACGCAGAGCTGCTGGCCTTTTTGGCCTCAGTCAGGGGCCATCAGCTTCAAAGAGGCTGTGGCCTAAGGTTGACCTTTTAATGCCTCACCTACACAATTTTACCTCCAATCTGCGTTCGAGTCCCCTCATAGTTGGTAAACTAAAGGCCACTTTAGCCACAGATGAGCAGTCACAGCTTTGCAGCGCCACCAAATTAACCGAAGGTCAATGAGGTCACACCTGGCAGGCAGCCTGGCTTCATGACATTAGTTGTGTAGTGCTTGGTTTATCAGTGTGTGCATGAGGCTGAAAGAGAGAGAGGGAGACAAGCTGCTCAGGATTAATGTTATTGAATTCTGGTGGGAGAGATTAATGCAACAGTGGTTTCATTTGGATCAAGTGCATAAAACTGTATTACTGTATCCTCCACTTGAGACAGCTAGAGAGGACTACAGTAATTGTATTTTTGCCTCTTCCCAATCTTATACCGTCTTCCCTAATATCTTTCCCATAGTATTTTCATGAGTCATATAGCCTAGCCCAAACAAAAGACAGTTTTCATTTTCTCACTTCTAGCTCGAGGAGGTTGGGATGGAGGTTGGACTTATGAAAGATGAGACAAAGCTACGAAACTCCCTTCAGGACACCCTGAACTTGAAGAAATACAAGAAGACAGGCTGAGAGAAAGAAAGGACACAGGGAAACAGGGAGAAAGACCAAAAAATAAAGCCCTCTATTGTGTGAAGTTATACGTGGCAGATCTCCAGCCTGCCTTTACCCTGATGTCATCTAACATATCTCTGACCTCAGCTAGCATCTTGCCTAGCAGCGTATCACCAAATGGTATGGCAACCAGATGACTGATTTGCAAAGCTATCCAATGATGTAGTGCTTTTTTGCTTTTTCAAACCTTTTGTGTGTGGAACCTTTCTCACCATACATGGTCACAGTGAATTATTTGAAATTATAGAAAATGGAACAACGGATTTTGTGGGTTGCAGCGGACCTTGTGACAGCCACAATGCTCACTGAGGAAACAATCTCAGCCACAAGGTACATTTAGTAGCTGTTCTGGAGCTTTCATGTGATCTTCAGATGGGGTTTTCCCACTTGTTATGCAATATAGTTGTTATTTTCTGAGTACTTGTAGTATTTATTGTCCATGTCAGTTTAAAATGTGTTCATTCGGTACCCTGGAAACGGCAACAAAAACACCCCCCTGCATCTGCTGATGAAGATCATGTGATATGATCAAATGCTCCAAAATAAAGGTAAAATTTACCTTTTGGTAAAACTATTCTTTCAGTTGCTGATGTCAAGGTCAAGAATACACTTTGGACATGAGGTAAATTCTCATGTACTGAGAGTTTAATAAACGGATGCATGTGCTATTTTCTGATCATGCAGGCGATTTGACTCTGAAAGCATCACCGTCTTGTCAGTGGCAGTTACTTTGTTTTGTGCGTGTCTGGTATGCACGTGCAGCCAAGTGTCTTTTGCACTTGTCTTTTGTCTGTGTATCTCTGTGTTTTTAATGGGGGAGGTGCAGCTGTTAGTGTGTGTTGTCTGAACTGAAAGTGGTATACGGGCCATGACTTGTGTTCCTTGTTTCCTGTTGGAGGCCTTCAAACATAAACATGCGCACATGCACTTGTTTCACTCTCCTTTGCTGTGTCTTCTGTCTGCATGTGTTTATCTAGTGTAGCTTATTGTTTATTCCATTCTCTCTTCTCTCATCTCACACCTTCCATCACCTGTCTGTCAACGTTATATATTTTTTGTGTCCTCCTCCTCTGTCTCTTTTAATTTTGCCCTCTTACACTCCCCCTCCCCCATTCTTCCTGCCTCGTGTTCCTCCTTGCTCTCTTCCTATTCAAATCAAACTTCCCGTTGTACTCGATGAAAGGCACTACAGTTTTTCTGTGCCTACAGCAGACCGCCTGTATCGCTGCATCACTAATCCAATGGTCCTTATAAGGAAAAGCAAAGGCTGCCTCTGGGAGATGTTTAGCTGATGATTTATTGTAGTGTCTCATTTCTGGGGGTTCATTTGGCCAGCACATAGCACACCTTCATGACCTGAGTCAGCATTTGTGTTTATGGACTGCTGTGGAGTTGTGCTAATGATCTTAGTAGTTATCACACAAAAGGGATCTTTGTTTGAAACAAAAGTAGGTCTGTTTTCCGCAATAATAACACACCTTACAAGCTGGACAGTTGGAGTTTAGGATAGAGAGATGAAATACTCAAGTCTGTCAGTAAAGCTGCTAGACCGTGGCCTGAGTCAGAGAGCACATGTTTACATTAGTAATCCTTCCTGCACAATGGATCTGTTTTATCTATGTCACTCATTAGATAGACCTGGGCAGTGTGCTGGAGAGGAGATAATACCAGCTGAGTGGCAACAACTCAGGTTTTAATAGGGATCTGCGAGGTAAGCTGCACTCAGTTTAGGTTATGTCTACATATCATGAGAATCTGGGTAGATTGGGAGTTAGGATTAAGCTATTGTATGTCAAACTTGTCTTTACAGTGGGGGTGTGCGCACTCATGTCTGTGTTATGGTATTTATCGAGCAAAAGTGTGAGAGCAGAACAATGAATCTGCATGCTCATGCGTCAGTACATTAATGCACGCATGTAGCTACATGTGTTTGTATAGATCTTTTGCAAGGCATGTGGGAGCAAAGCATGTCTGCATGTATTGTATGTGACAATGTTACAATGATGGTGGCTCTGTTAAAGGCCACGTAGGGGAGTGAACATTGATTCAGCAGCAGATGGCTGTAAACTTGCTGGTTTCACCTTCCACTAAGACTAGAGATACGAGGACTCCACGACAAACACATGGGTCACAAAAACAAACACAACCCGCCTTGATGTCTGGAGTCAATGGACGGCTGCAAGGCGGTGGTTTGCAAAAACGACACGCAGCACTCAAGCATTGTATATACACACAAAGCACAGACACACAGATGTATGTGTGCTTATAGAAAAAGGGAAATGGTTTGTGAGTCATAGGCCTACATTAGGATCAGTTCAGGATGTGCTTTGGAAGCGAATCCAAATGTGAAACAAAGGATTAGGGCCTTTTATGTGTGTGTGTGTTTTACAGAGAAAAAGAATGGATCTGTGTGTGTTAATGCAGTCTGCCATTAGTGTTGAGTTCTGTGCAGATGTGGCCAAGGGGTGAAAGAGAGACTGTCCTCAGAATCAGTGGTTTACTTTCTGTTGTCAATTAAACAACAAAACTGTACTTTAAGAGATATAAAGCACAAGCTATTTATTAACCCTAACAAGTGATGGGCATTCTCTCTCCCCTGTAAGCATCATCTGTGACTTAAAATGTTGCCTCAGATGAGCAAATGTCTCACTTTTTTGTGTAGTTACTTACACAAAAGCTGTCTTTAAGTAAAAAGAGGGTTTCTTTTTTGGAATGAATGATTCATCCACATCAGGATTTGTATAATTACTGCTGCTTGTGTGGCTGTGCACTGTGTGTGTGTGTTTGTGTGTGTGTGGTCCTGTATTCCGTAAACCATCAGTGTTGATGTTGCTTTCTAATCTCATCTCACATTCTGCTTCTTTGCCTGCCTGTTATATTAAGGTGTCGCCTGGTAAATAACATGTGCAAACAGGCCTGTGGGTTTACCTCTGCGTACATGTGTAATAACCAGTTTGTTTACGTTTCCCACCGTGTACTATGCAAGCATGCACGTTGGGAATGGTAAGACTTGTAAAGGCATTCTCTGCTGTATGTGAGACATAGCCAGTGGGGCAGGTGTCAGGTGGAGTAACAGGTGGCAGCTGGGAAATGGAAGGATTTCCTCTTTTTAGCAACTGCTGATTAACTCCCACTAACTACACTGTCCATTCACTAAGACTATAGATTATAGAGTTTAAACTTGCGTGCTGTGATTTTAGTTTCTACAATTAACAATTATAATAAAATATATTGGCAGGTTTATATTATCAAGACCAGTAAATTAAACCAAATAAAGAGTTGTTTGTAAAGCCCTAGTTTAGAGACATAGTGTGAACTCAAATCTCACAGGCAATGTGCCTCACTATTGATTAATCTATTGATTTTCTTTAAACCAAATGATTGTACCATCTGTAAAAAATAATAAATAATACCCATTACAAATGACCAGAGCTAAAAGCAATGTTTAAAGATGTGTTCATTTTGTCTCAGAACAGTATAAAACCCTTACATTTATTCAATTTAAAACGGTATGATTGTAGAATATGTAGATTTTCAAGTTTAGCAGAAAATATAAATGTTCTCTTGATTAAATATTTGATCAATTGACCAATTGTTCTAATTTCCAGTGACTTAAAGTGACTTAAACAGACAAAAACAGTCTATAAGGACAGACATCAACTCAGACTTGTGTTTAGACTCAGAGGTCATATGACAAGAAGAGGGAGAGAGAGAGAGAGAGAGAGAGAGAGAGAGAGAGAGAGAGAAGGAAAAGGGGTAATGTAGGGTCCTGTCGGAGGGGATTGCCCTCGTGGGAAAAGACTCCCATATCATCAAAGAGTAGACAGATACTGTACAACTACCACTCTGTCTCTATTATGTTGTATCTCTACCTCATCGCCACCTCCACCTCCACTTCCCTACTTATCTTCCTTATCTTCCTTTCATGGTCACTTTTTTTGTGTGTGCTGCTGCGGGATGTTAGCAAGCTATTTGCGAATTTAATCTGATTCAGTTACAGATCAATTTCATCTCCTGGTGTGCTGTTGTTTGTACAAAAGAGCTTGCCATTATCCTATTCATCTTCCCTTTATGTGTTTTTCAGGTCGTGCACACACACATGCTCTCTCTTTTTCTTCTCGTCTTGCGCTGACCTCAAGTCAATCAGGGTCTCTTGACCTCCCGTCACCCCCTCAGATTAGTTGCCGTTATTATCACACTCCATTAAACTCCCATGAGCGGCTGAGATGGCTAAGGAGTCAAGGGGCCCAGCTGTCTCCTCTGTAGTCTAATCTACAGATCCTCATCACCCTAGTGTGTGCCTCAGATCACAATACAGGCATGCTGACTTAAACACACACACACACACACACACATGTTAAGAGAGACGAACATACATCAGGTCATCCATCTCACCTCCAGATCAGTGTTTGATCTGGACAGTAACACATACGTAGCACACGTGCAATACTTCACGTGAGTACACACATTACCACTCAAGTGGACGCGATGGGGATTAGAGTGCTTGAAGTGACTACAACAAAGGCTGTCAGTGGAGGGGTGGATCATCTTGTTTGTTTAGCTTTCGTTAACTGTTTGCTTTGAGGGAGGACATAACGGTACTGGCTGTGTGAGGGGTGGAGGTAGATACTGGGGGATGGGTGGCAGTCTGCTCAACTGCAATTAACCCTTCTGGCATCAGGATTGCTCTGTAGGCCGAGGCACGTATCATTTAAACGGGACATGGGTTTGGGTTTGCTTGATGAAGGAAAAAATGAATGAATGAATGTTTGAATGAGAAAATGTGATGAGGATCCCTGTTTAATAACATTATATCTCAGGAACAACAACACAGCTTTTAGTAGCTGAATATCATGATGATATTTTGTTAGCCATGCTAGCGACACAGCTTTAGAGATGGTCAGTCTATCAGTCAGGTGGTCCAGACAGAAATATCTCAACAACTATTGGATAGATTTCCATGGAATTGTGTACAGACCTTCATGTTCGTTCATGAGCCGTACCTTCATGAGTCGTTTTGACGTTTGATCACCTGACTGTTATCTCAACAACTATTGGATGGATTGCACCAGAGGTAATGATGTGGGCTTTGTAGATAATTGGAGCACTTTCTGGAGAAGACCTGGTCTGATTAGGAGGGATGGCATTCATCTCACTTTGGACGGGGCCGCTCTCATATCTAGAAATCTG
>JAVQJL010085934.1:0-10659 GCA_036024295.1 Nannoperca obscura
ACCAGCACATTTGTGGAGGCCACGACACCAACAAGTTAGCACCAAACAAAAAACCCATAAGTACAAAGTTAAATAACAAAAAGATTTAAAAGAGCAAGCAACTGTATCGGGCAGCACGCACTTACACGCGCATGCGCACGCATGCGCGTGTAAGTGCGTGCTGTGCGATGCACAGCACAATTGTGTGCGCATGCACACAATTTCACCTGGCCTTGGTGTCTATGTAATTTACGCTTTTTTTTTTGTGTATAACTAATACATTCGTATGACTAATACATTCGCACACATTATTCAAGTGTAAATAAACTTTACTCAGTAAATATCTTTATCATAATAAATGTTTGTGGTTTTTCTTGTTTAGTTATAAAGATGATACATATTAGGTTATTGTTTTTTTAATATTCTTGAGCATCAATATCGGCCTAAAGAATCTAGCAACAACCGATGTTTTATCCTATTTGCTGTAATTTGAATGTGCAGTGATGTACTTTTGGTTTGAGTTTGCTCAGTTTGTTTGTTACAGTAGTTCAAACCATCATTCCCACCCGTGCATGAAATAATTCAACATAGTTGGATTCACAGGTTTTTTTTCAATAAAAGACAAATATATATATCTTCAAGTCGTGCTGAAATAAATGTACTGCGCTTTTGCAAGTATACTCCTCAATAAATTGGTGTGTCTATGGTGAAAGGGGCCACAGTATATGACAAGTAATAAAATGGGAGTACCTGCTGTGTAGCCCGACGCTATGATTAAGGCCAAATTGTTATGCTCTTCATTTGCTGTTCGTCTGACAGCTGTCTGTCGTATTCTAGATGTTGAGGCTATGTGATTCTTGGAAAACAGCCTACTGCACCACCTTCAAATCCAATCTCCGCCTGTGTGAAAGGCATTTATAAATGTCTGCATGAAACTGCATATTATTCATCAAACACGTGCATGTACATACACATATGCGCTTACACTCAGGAAACAGGAAAGAATTGAGCACAGAAAAAACGTACAGCTGCCACTTTGGGTGTTTTGCAGGTGGAAATGACTGAATCATTTTGTAGATGAGGTGTGTGCTTCTGAGAGGCACAGCTATTATGCTGGTGGAAATAAAATGGCCCTACTGTAATCTAGATAGAGAACAACATAAGTTAATCATATTTCCTGAATTTGGTTTATCTAGAGTTTTACTTTCATTCTCTTTCTGTCTCAGATGAACACTAACAGTGAGGCAGATTTAGCTGTCTACATACTGGGCATACAGGTCAAGAGAATTTTTCAGTAAAGTGAAGTTTTATAGCTTTAGTTCCCTCTCCCTTTCTCTCTGTAGCTGCGGTTACTCCTTTATCTCAGTCTTATCTCCCGATAGCATCTACGCCCTATCTCTTGTATCTTATCTGTAGCACCAGACACAAGGAAGTGCAATCCAAAAGAGAGAGGGAGATAAAAGGAGAACAGGGCTCACAGAATTAGGGAGAGATGGAGAATAAATGAGATAAGAGAGTGCAAAGACAGATTCAAGTGTTTTCTGTAGGTGCCATTAAGCTCTGTATTCAAATGAAGTTAAAAATAAAAATAAAAAGCAAAGGTCTGCTTTTGTGTCAGTCCAACTTTCCACTACAGAACAGCATGTATCTGTACTTTACATAAAATAATAATACGTTGTAGTTTTGATTTTTATATATTTTATTTTACAATTAAAAAGTGATTTTACAATAATGAATTTGGGCAACAATTTATTTAATGTTACTTTTTTCATTGAAAGACAGACAGGCCTTTTTTGTGTCTTTCGTATTCCTGTGGACAAAATACAATGCATCTTCGCTGTCTTGTTTTGGGTATGTATTGATTTGCATTGACAAAAGATGCCATCTCAGCTCTGTGCACACACTCTGACACCAATCAGTGTTCTCACAAAGCACTCACTTTGGCACTTAATTGATCCTAGTTTGCCCAAACTGTCATCTTTTGATGAACAATAAGCATTGATTTGATTCCGTCCAGTTCTTAAGTTGATTGTCTCTGCTAGCCAGTTGAAGAAGTCAACTCCTCTTCTAGGTGCTAATGAACTCTTGTGTGTCTCTTGTGGTAGCTGTCAAATAAGCTCTCTCCCCAAGATTGCCAAGGTTTAGTCTGAAGAGGAGAAGAAAAGGCAGGAAGGGGGGGGGGGAAAGACATTTTACATCATTACAGCCCTATTGGATTCCTAGTAACAGATCTGGTGCTAGTGCTCTGGTCCCCATACGTTACAATTATCCAACCCTCTAACTTCTATGCCCATGTCAGCATCCCAAAGACATCTTGTCTCCTAAGTATCTGCTGTCACACAGCTGAAGGGCCACCTTACAAAAGGTATACCAGAAATAACCATGCAATTACGTTCATTTCAGTTGCTAACAGTAGACCTTATAGTAGTATTCCTTAAAGCTGCTATATAATGATTCACATGATTACTTGTGAAAGGTGTCACTTCCAGAAAATTATCTACCAAATCTTGAGTTCCAATAACCTGTTGGGAGCATTTCATCATCTTTCAGTTCATTGTTTTGGTTCACTCTGACCCCTCTCACAGCATTGCATTTTTAGCCACAACAGGCAGCTCTTTTCAGCGAAAAAGCTCTGATCCCCACTGTACGATACCTGTCCAGTTAGTGACAGCTGGTGAACATAGTAGTGCATCTAGCAGCTAAAGAGACAGATATTTCCCTCAGGAGTTAGCAGAGACCAAAACAAAGCTAAAAGGAGAGTAAATATTGGATTTATATTCTCCAGGTGGCCAGAAACACGGGTGTTGCTCCAAAATTGCTGGATGTGTAAGTATCTGCTAACAATTTGATGATATTAACATAAAGATTGATACATAGACATGGTTGCTTGTTTCCGCTGCCCCCAAGTGGCCAGAAAAAGCAGTTATTGCAGGTTTAAAATATTAATGCTAAGCAAACTGTTGCATTTGAGGAGTACTTTTGCTCATGTTTTTTTTTTTGTTTGTTTTGTTTGTTTTTTGGATTGTGATGATTGACCTGATGTACCTAGACATGACTATCCATACTTTATAGTTGCACCGCTGAAGGAGTTACCTCACTAAAAGCCTTTTCACACCAAGGAGCATTTCTCATGCAGAAAACTCAGACAGCAATAAAATATAAATTGACTCCAGGTCTGTACTATAAATACTTGCACAGTGGCTCAAATCTGGGAGCCGTTATATATATTTTGCATAATTATGCACGTTTGAATAGGACATTGTCAGATTAGCTCTTGGATTCAAATTCACATTCTCACCTTGCATATTTCCTACCTCAATAAGGAACAGGGAAACACCACAACATGGTGTTTTGAACAAACTAGTCAATGATATTTTTAAATACGCCCCCTGTGCAGACTTAAGCCCATGGATATTCTATGCTAAACTGGTGAGTCAGCTGCATCACCCTGGCCTCAACCTCCTTTTTTATTTTAGTTTGAATAACTAAAATAAAATTAAACTCAATTTAAGTCTGGAGTGTCTTTCCAACCTCTTAACTGTTTTTAAAAGGTTCATATTATTGACACTTCAAGGAGCAGTGTCTGCTTCATCTTCAACTAATTCTCACACACCTGAGTGTTTATTAGCACTGGCAGGTTACAATTGGACAGAATTGTCTGTATTGATGTTTTTGTGATCGTATTATCTCTGGAAATGATATTTGTAATGCTCACCTGCTCTCTGTGTGTCTTTTATTTCTTACTATACCACTTGACCTCTCCCTCTCAATCACACATACACTCCCTGTCTCGGTGGCTTTCTCAGACCCTCCTCCCTCCCTCCCTCACCCCCTCTTGCTCTCCTTTTCTTGCTTGCCCGCTGTCTCAGTTGCTCTGACCTCTCAATATCACACAAGTTGTCAGTGCCAAACTATGAATGTCCCTTGACACTTATTCGACTCAGACTCCCTTCGGCATTTCCATTTGCACAGAGCCAATTTCAATTTATATAGTGGGTTGGGTGGGGGCTAGTGTAAGGCCTGCAGTCAGAATAAGCCAAAGTTGAAGACAGAAACGGTGCCCTAAGGAGAACCATGTGTGTTCTTGTCTGTGTGCCATTGTTTGTTTCCTTATAAGGGTGGCTTACTCAACTGTGGAGACTATTTGAACCCACCTTTTGGCAAAACTACCATCTGGACTAACTACCCAGCATCCTTTTAAAAAGCTTGACAAGTACAAATGCTGACCTGTCAAATGCATTCCATCAATTTTGTTCTCCTCTTAAATAAATCAACGTAATTCATAACAATAAACTCACAAAGAGACAATGAACATGCTAATGAAGTCTCATTGCAGAAAGCTCACCAGTGGGAGTACATGGTGTTTTTTCTTCTACAGAGCAGGTTCTCTTTCAGCACCATGGACAGCGCCAAATCCTTAACTCTGTGTGGGAAGCTTCCTGCTGCACACATCAGTATAACCATGGATAGCTAAAGATAGCACATATACAAACTCACTATTCAAGTATGCAGAATTTAGTTTTTGTGGAAATGTGGGTCTTGTGCAGAGTTCTAAAGTTATAGTTTTAAAATTGTAGAAAAATATGGTGATATTTTTTCTCTATTACCTGTGAATGCACGGGTGGTGTTTTTTTGGGGGGGGGGACTGCATTATGAAGTCCAGTACACATGCCTCCAGAAAATGTACTGGGTGAGGAAGAGAGAGAATGTGTCATTGCACCGTGCTGTGCTCAAAAAGCAAAGCATTCCCATCACAGCCTAGATTTTCTTCACACAAGGTGTCACCCATCAGCACGTCTGGAAGCTGTCCTCTCATCTTTCAACCTGTGATACTTGGCGCAGTACAGGTGGTACAAAAAGAAAGAGAAAAGTGAGTTGGCATTTTTCATTTTTTTGTTAATCTTATTATATAGCCAACATCAGCTTCTAAAATTACAGAATAACTCATACATCGCTTATTTCAAATTACTGTTGAACTACGGGGCTAAGATTGAGCCTTTTAGCTGTTTTGCAGCTTTAGATCTACGTGTGTCTGAGTATGTAGGTGCACATGCACTTTTATGTGCGTGTACTGTACAGTCCCAGGGGATCACCTACAGGGAGCTCACGGGCAGAGGATTTGGGGACTGAACAGCAGAGTGTACACAGTCCAGAGAAATGACGCTTTAACAAGAATAATAGTTAAATTCGTCCCGAGTGAAAAACAATATTCAAGATGAAGCTTGCATTTTTGTAGTGCTAGTATCTTCTTGCTCTTGATTTTTCTTTCTCACAAGGCTTGTTGCATCACTATTGCTGCTTTGATGGGTTTGTTGACAACATGCTTTAGGAGCTCACCTTAAAGAGGCAAAGCAATATCAAAAGGATATTTTAAAAAGAAGGAATTGTGCTCATTTTCTGCTCCAAGTATGACCACACTCTCCTAGAAATGAGCCTCTGAATGATTTATTGCGCCACTGATTCACAGAGCTCAGAAAGAAACACACACCACCAGTTGACTCATTCTCAAATAAGAAGGAAGCATCAGTTCATTTGCACTTCCTTTCCAGATCCATGTTGACTGGATGGTTTTTGGAATGTCACACTGGTGGAATAAACTGATAGTGCTTAATAATGCTGCAGATGATGTGCAACCAGTTAAACAAACAATTTTTATCCAAGTCTGAAAACATCCAGTAGCTTTTTGAAAACAAATCATATTCAAACATTTTGATGACCCCAAACCCAGTTTAATGTGTCGACAAAATTCAATAGTTAAACAATGTACCTTTCACACAAAAGAGAATGACTAAACTCTTTGCGCAGCCCCTAAATGTGAGACACAAGGCATTCAGTGAGAATAATTAAACCATTGCTGTTTCTCACTGCAGAAAGTTTACCACTGCTAGGCAAAATCAGTTTCTTGAGCTTGAAAGTAATGACTGAAGGTGCTGTATTAATGCAACATCACAAATAGGAATTATTTTCCCTGAAGAAGACTTGCCTGCTTAGTGATTGAACCCTCGACTGAATACAAATAAGCAGTGTGCATCATTCATAAAGGGATCCTGCAGGCTTCCCTGGTTGTACAGGGAAAAAAGGCACAAACATTGTTACAACTTTGAGCATTCTCAGAAGAATACATGACACCTCAAAGTCAACTTAACTGCTCCTGGTAAAAGTATTTTGTGCCTTCAAAATTAGTTTTAAAGAGAACAATTTTTAGTTGAATTATGTATCACGCATCCAACTCAAGCGACTGAAACAAATCCTTTCTAATATAAAAATATAGTATCCATACTCTTTTTTAAAATGTTATATAAATGTTATCAGGATGGGCACACACGCTGCTGATATTTGAAGAGTCATTATATGACTAATGGAATAATGAGGAAGAAATGCTAATTTCTTTTTTCTTTATTTAATTGAATTTTATTATTAAGTGCCTGCAGTTATTGCTATACTTTTTTCACCTGTATTTCTTTCTCATCTTTATTGATTAACTGACATGTTAGCACAGACGTACATTCATAGATATTGCTTAATACATGACCCACAATTACGCAGACACTTAAAGCTGGATGTATAATGTCTGTTTGGTGATTTCTCACTAAGAAGACTTCATTGGTGCGCTGAGATGAGGCTTTTTCCCAAGAGCAGCATATCCCTTAATCACCTGTCTCTGTGGAGTGTCTTCACTCCTGCCTGAACCCTGGCCCCTTGTTTCCTGTGCAGCAACAGAGAAGAGATGAGAGGGAGAATTAGTTCTGTGGCAGGGGCTGATTATTAGAAAGCTTCTTCTCAAAGCCCTCCTCGTTCCAAAAACAAGCTAGGCCAAGTGGAGGTGGTGATGACTTAACCCAGAGTAGCTTTCCATGCTTCCAGGGCCCATGCATGCCAGTTAGAGGGCTATTTTTTATACAAATTTTAGGTTGGTATTTCTGTGAATGACTGATAGACTAAATATGCAATCATCTTACACCAAATTAATATGGCTGATGTATCATTTCAAAGTGTGATGCATGTCTTTGAAATTATAAATTGCCCCAACAATAATGAATTGAAGAAAATAGAAACGCAGCTGCATTCATTTGAAAAGGTAGTGGCTATTTTTGCCAATCTCAAACACAAACTGACATGATAGGCTCTCTAATGAGCCTATGGACCTAAATTATACATGGTGAAGAGAATCTGAGCACTCATTCCATGCTTAAAATTCCAAATGCTAGTAAGTTGACCTTTTTGTGTTTATTCTTGACCTTCAGGAGTAGTAATAATGTAGACATTCATTCCACTCTGAATTATAAATGCCAGTAGTATTATTTAGAGCAGTGGTTTCACACTGAAATATCTCAGCAACTATTGGGTGGATTTCCATGACATTATAATTTTGTCTCAGAGTCGCTAACATGGCTGTAGACTTAGACATGACTAACATAAGACTTGTGGCAGTCATGCACAGATTGTGAGCCAATGGGCCCCTGGGCACAGCATGAAAAAGGTCCCCCTCCTCCAGTACCTACCAGCCCCGCTGCCTTGTGCCGCTCATGTTTGTTACATTTTGCATCTTGTCTGTGACATTTTGGAGGTTAACCAGGACTCTAAAGTGCTGTTGGTGATTGAAAACTGCACTTGAGCTTCAGCATTTTGTTCATTCATCGAATTATAAGCTACACCACAATCTTTCAACATTTCCCTTAGCAACTGCAGAAGTCCTCCCCTGGGGCACAAGTACCCCTGGTTGGGAAGCACTGATTGATAGGATTTTATTTATGCAGGGTCACATTTAAGCCGTCAATCTGTTTGGCTGTTTTCATAACATTTATGCAGATTTTGATTATACGTGGATTCAAGAGTGCCAGTTTAATTTCCATTGGTTTGGATGTTTGTGATATTCCGTTTGCATTTCATTTCAGTTTATTATGATTCCCTCTGTTGGTGGCTGATTTTGTTAAGTCATAATACATACTGGCAAGTTGTTCATATCTTACCAAATTCTAAACCGATCAGCCATAACATTATCCCCACTGACTGGTCATAATGAAGGAACATTGGTTATCTTATTACAGTGGCATCTGTCAAATATACTGTGTGTGTGTGTGTGTGTATATATGTTTATATATATGTGGATAAGTGTATCTACTGTTTGAGACAGGTCATTTTATATTGAAATTTTACTGCTGTTGACATGTCATTTGTAAACAAGACCCCAAGCTTTATCTCTTGTATAAAGGTTGGTTTATAGAATATTCCCTGCAACCTCTAGTCAGGACTTTTTTAGCACGGCATCTAATTAGAGTATATTGATGGGAGGCTTTTTGTTGTTGGTTAAGCCTGAGGGAAGAAAAGGCCAGTGATTGTTGCAAAGTGACAGGTGAATCATAGCTAACTGCTTCCAGTGGTGTTATTTCTCAGCTCCTCTCATATCGGATGCAGGCAGACCAGACTAATGGATTTAACCCCGATATAACTGACAACTGACCGAAAATAGTCTTTGTCAACGTTCCGCCAGAAACTACGGGTTTGCTGTTGTCCCACTCACCGCAATAGGTTATGGATTAGTTTGACCTTCATGAGCGGGTTTGATTCCTGTTTTCTCTCCCGTCTTTCCATCACGCGGGACAGATGCCGTGTTAGAACCTGTCTCAGGTGGTGCCGCGGCCGGCCAGGTGCATATCTGGCAGATATGAGGTGGGAGGAGGGGCGGCGGGGCTTTAGCCTGTCTCACCTTTACTGACCGGTGTAATGAGATTACCTGCTCCACACGTCACGGCCACAGAGAGAGAGAGAGCGAGAAAGAGAGAGAGAGACCTGAACGGGGCTGCTTCGTGCAGTTGGCTCGCGTTAGACCCCGGATACACCTCCCGGTGAAGTGTCGGGCTAAAGACACCGTGGCAGCAGAGTGCTAATGTGCCCGCTCTCGGAAGGCTGCAGCTGCCCTGTCAGCCGGCATTTGTGGCTCCTTTTCCCGTCCGAAGGGGATTTTTGTTAAGTACTTCTGGAGCCAAAACATGGTAAGACGTTGTCTTTTGATTACGACCGCCGTCACATTCCCGGCGCGTTAACTGGGCTGCAGCACCGGGCGTTACGGTACGCACAACCAAAGCTTTTCTTCTCGCTGCGTAATTGTCTGATTTCAGCGCGGAATGGAAGTTGCTTTTAGGACGCTTGCGTTGCCAATACTTACCACCGTATCGCTTCGATTCCCCGCTGTGAAACGAGTAATCCATTGGCGATGCGCAGTCGTTCACCTCAACTCTGTGCCTGATCTGTGCCGCTAATCTCTGGAGGGGGAAGTTTTCAAACATTGAATGAGCGCATCAGCGTTCATTTCGGATTATCCAAGGATGATATCCCGTTAATGCCCGTGGTCGACCGTAAAATGCACGCATTGGTTTGACAAACCACGCTGTCTGCGGCTTTTTAACAATATTCCAACGAGCTGTAGAGTGTGTGAGACAGCGGGGTAACCAAAGTAGTATTTTATTTATTTTTTTCAGTGTCAATTCAGCGTCAACAGCTGCGTTTCTTATTAGCTGGCTTTTGTATCTCGCCTCATATGCATATCAATACGAGCATTTGATTGAGAAGAACACGACTGGCATTCAAGAACTTCCCCTGCGTGTGCGAGCAGTGTCGCGCTGCAGGAGGTAACGCGAGCCCCTTCAGAACTTCATTCACTCAGTCTCTTCACAGGCTCGCTGGAGGGGTATATTAAAAGAAACGCACCACGGTCCAAATGACTGCAGAATCTATTCACTTTAAAAGTGTAAACCCATGTCTCCTGGTGGAGGTTATAGGCTGCACCACCAACTAAGATCAACATGTTGTAGCCCTGTAAAGGGTCCTGCTGGTGTCTGAGAACCCACAGGTGTCTGGGATCAATTGGAGACATACCATAATTTATTGTGCACGCTAAAAATAGCAATAATGACAAACCTACAATTTAATGTTTCCTGTTTGATTTTGATAGTTCTCGTCGACAAGTAGCCTCTGCTCTAATAATAGCCCTACTAAATTAAAGTTAAGACTCCACACACGCATGCATAGTACATTTTCAACGTGCCCAAACAGCAGTAGAACCCTGTTGAGTAACTGTGCATAGATCAGTCTAACTCTACATGACTGTTCCTCTTGAGACCTCGTGTTCCCATCAACAAAACATCCGTGCAAACAGAAAAATCAGCCCCAAAGGTTATTTAGACAGCTGCAGTTCAGCCAACCTGAATACGCTCTGAATGATTAATTATGGTCCATTGTTTGTCAAAGTTTGCATCATTTTAAAGACGTGGTGCTAAAGCTAAATTCCTGTTGGATGAGATTGATCTTATTCAGAGTGCCAGAATAGGCCGTTTTCTCTGCGGGCAGTTTGACATGTCATAGCAGCAAAAGCACAGCTGTAATTAATATTCGTGACATTTGCACTGCCATTTAGGTATGCCATGTTCTAGTGACTTGTCCTACTGTCAGAAAGCAGTGCTACACTGTAAAAAAAAAAACGTAAAAAAACAGTATTATGTCTGGCAGCAAAAGTTGCCAAACAGTTACCGTAATATTACAGTAAAAAAGTATACTTCATTTAACAGTCAATTACAATAAAATTACATCTTTTTACTGTATATATTCTTCGTAAAATAACAGTCAAATATAAGTAGATTTACAATTTTTCATTGTTAAAAAACATCTCTAAAATGTAATAAA
>JAVQJL010085946.1:0-24345 GCA_036024295.1 Nannoperca obscura
GATCTAAAACGTGACTTGACTTGATCATGGTACTTGGCTTGGACGTGAGACTTGAACATGATTAAAACTAGACATGAAACATGGCACAAGACTAACACAGATGACGAGACATAACACCTCCATGCCACCACCACACCATCCACCGATCCCTTCAGGTTCCCCGGATTCGATTTCAGCTCATCTTTATTTATTTGCATTCAACATTGGCCTGTGGTTATCCCGTGCCACTGTCCATTTAATTTCACCCTCGCTGGCCCATGTAATCAGTTTTCCTATTTGCGCAAATGCTTGTAAACGAGAGTCCTTCTGAGTGGAAAAAATGGCTTGGTTATTTTTAGCGTGGTGAGCATGGTGGAGTTACAAAGCCGCCGTGTATGGGGTATTGCTGTGTTGAATCCAGAAGGAAATTCAACTCTGCGGGTGAAAAACAAAGACAACTGAATCATTGGTACACTGGTTTCATGATTAAGTTAGATATTAATACGAGGAAACAGGCAACAGACTATTAAGAGGAGACTTAATTTGTTTGATTTGGATTTTTTTTCTTTGCTCATTGTTGTTATCATCTCAGAGAATTGTTCTATTACCCCAGTGCTTTCGCTATCTGCTCCGACTCTCCCTCAAGTGTTCATTACTATTGTTAAGTCAAATTAAAAAGTCCCCCCCCCCCGCTATCACCTCTCTTCCTTTTGCTTGTTCTTTCTCTGCCCATATTATCCTGCTTCCATCTCCATTTCTCCTCAGTACTCAATTTTGTCTCCCCTCTCACACTTGCAATCACTTAATTTTAAGGTCCCGTTGAGGCCTTTGTTTCAAACTATCAGTTGCCCTGTGTTTACGCAAAAAGTGCACCCTCTGCCCCAGACGCTCTGCGACACGAGAGACAATGTCCTCTCCACGCACCGTTAGCCAGCAATTACTGGGACTGCAGCCCTGCTCCACCTCCCTGCCAACAAAAGGAGGCTCAGTACACCATTGAGGGTTGGAGTGGAGACTCAAGGTAAACAAGAGGGACTTAGCATAATTAATGTGGGCTCAGATAATGACGCATTTCACCTGCAGGAATCTGGTACAACCCTTGTTTGAGTGTTGTTTGGTACTTGTCCAAGAAATAACTGAAAGTAAAAGCAGAAGCCCTCATATTGAACACATCATGTTTTATTGAGAGACTTTCTTGCTACAGTCCCACAGGAATCTGGGCTTTTGTATTCTTTTTTCATATTTCATTTTCCTCAGGCACTGTGCGGATCCACTCATGAAAGTGGCTGTTCTCAAATGGTTTTCCATGTCTTCTTTGATTGGTTGCAGATTGAAATTTCAAACGGATCAATCTACCTTTCCGAAAAAGCAGAGGTTTGTGCGAAATGTCAAACGCTTGAATAAACTGAGGGAAGGACGGCCAAGAATATATGCAAACTGTAGATTTTGACATTTTCAGAATGTAATATGTTGGCAGTTTTTCTGTGTGACTCTATGGTGAGGTCAGGATGGGATGTTGTGGTGAAATAATCGCTTAAAAAGGCTGTTCAGTTCTTTTCAGCTGTTTTGGACAGGACAATAATCTTGTGCAAAACCACTTGTTTCCGGGGAGTTTTTGTTTCAGCGCCCAAGTTTGTAAAGTGCACTGCATCAGGAAAACTGTGTGCGAGCAACATAAATCAAGGCAGGTAGTTTAAACTGTGTTTTACTTCTTAATTACACTCTTTTAGCTTCTGTCACCGTGGCGCAGGTTTGTTTCTCACATTAGTGTATACGAGTCGGCCTCTCATGTCCCCCACTGGCCATGAAAGAGCTCCAAAAAGAGAGCATGCCCACACACATACACACATACACACACACACACACACACACACACACACATACACATACGTACATATACACACTATACAGTCACATGGAGAGAGTGTGTGCACCTTGCGGTTTTAGCTGTTAGATACACCACAGTGCTATTGGGATCTGAGTCACTGCAGTGTAAAATAGCTGCAGTGTGTCATGGCCATTGAAAAGGTCGATTACAGTCAAATTGTATTGCTTGCATACCATTTCCTCATTGTATTGTTATTTTTTCCAATTTGAAATGAATTGAGCACACAATAATCACATTTCTTTTTGCATCAGTTACATTTCATTTGAATAGCTTCGGTGGTATAAGGTTAAGCAGAGAAAATGACCTGGCTTCTTAATAGTTTTCTGGGTTTGTGTGTAAAGACGGATCGTGGTTTGTGGGCATTGCAGGGGGCACAGGATGAAGTGCTGCTGTGTGACCAGAATGTTGCATCCCATCCTCCGAACTCAGTTCATGATCTGGACCGTCTAAGCTCCAAGTCAAGGACGCTACAACCTAACAACACAGTACAAGCCTGGCCTGTGAGAGTCACGGCCAAGATTGAGCCCAGATACGTTTCCACCACCCCCACCCGCTCTTTTGTAAACTGGTGTAATCCCTCACTCTCTCACTCTCTCTCTATCTCTGGCGCGCCTCGTCGTGTACGGCCATGCAGAAAATGGAGCTTCTTTTCCATCATTATGGCGACACATCCAACTTTGTTCCCCATTACTTACCTGGCTAACTCTGTGTCAACACAGACAGGTATAAACGCGGGGTCTCGCCTGTCTAACATCACTGTTAAAGCATAACGGAGTTCAAAGGCCTCCATTAAAAGGCACAAATGAATTGATAAATTACCTGGAGCCAGCGTAATGTGTTGTTTTGTATGCTTCATTAGTACTTGTAAGGTGGGTGCGGTGTCAGCAGTTTAGCATGTTTATGTATGTGTCTCTGAGTTAACATTTCAAATAACACTACAGAATAACGTGGGACAGACAGGCGTCATATTCCAAAATTGTTTCTAAGACTTAGGTCTGAACTGTGCTTTTATTTTGGTAGGTGTCATGCAAACCATGCAGTTTTCCCCTCCTTCCTGTTTATTCAGCTAAATAGTTCATTCTTGACCTTGGAAGCCATTTCAAATCAAGGTCCACTTACTCGCTTGTTCGGGGGCTCTCAACAGTATCACACCTTTGCTCAAGAATCATGCAGCTGTAGATGTTTTAGTCAGACATCTAGTGAATTTATCTGATCGTAAAATAATAATGCATCTCCACACGAATTGCATCTTGGGTCATGATTTTGTATGTAAAGCTATCTCAAGTCTGCCTGGGATTTGACAGGAAGATAAACTTGAAATCGTTGCACTGTGGAGTTCGGAAACCATGATAATTAGTTCATTTTGCTGATTTACGACTTTATAGACCACCAATTTTATATTGTGTTATGATTAATAGCAGATTCCAATAAGCGCTTTTTGCTACAATTTCATCTAAACTTGCAGTAAAGGTCAGATTGTGGGAGGAGTGAGACAGGTTGCGGAGCTTTTTCTCTTTTTAGGAATGACACTGCAACACACCTTGAACAGATTAAATGGTTGCAGCTCAGTGTGTGAATGTAACAAGAAGGGCTGATGGAAGGTGATGTATGACACGCCAAGCAACAGAGCATCCTCCGTGGAAGCAAGGTGTCATTTCGAATTTCTCTTCAGTCTCTTGCATTTTCCACGCACCACCGAAACCATTGCAAATTCTATTTAAATACAAAGCAACAGAGGAAAAGGTATTTGTGTTGGCCATTTACAATACTTCTACCTCAGCTTCGGCTTACAGCTAAGGCCTATCTCCTCGTGGGCACCGCTACACAGATCGCACTGACCATTCTATTGCCTCTGACTGGCTGCTCGATACATTAGATTTGCACCTAATAAGGATGGATCACCCTTTTGCTCTTGTCCCTCCTTTCAGGTTCTTGGCTCCTGCTGTCGTTTTCCTTCTCTTCTGTTATTTAACTGTGCCCCCAAAGGAAATCCGTGGCCTCTCATCTGATCTGTTATCCTGTTTAATCTGATTTAATGTGACTTATGGGAACAGACGTGCAGTTCTGTGGCATTGTGGAATAGTAAAATGGTATTATTGTAGACTATTTAGTGCTATTTATTGTCCCAATAATGGGTTGGTTGGATGATGGATGGCATACACTTGATCGATGTTTTAGATTTAATTGGTAATGTGCTATTACCACAATGATTTCTATAACCCAAAGGGAGTATCTGGAAATACATTTCTACAGCAGGTTATCACAACAACAAAGGGGCAAAGGCTAGTGTAAATGATGTATTTTGTGTTGTTCATTGGCAATTTATTGTTGTAGAGAATGTCGCCAGTCTGCTTTAAGCTTGTCATGTCAGGCCAGGCAGCTTGAGGACAGTGCAAACAAGTCGATATCTGTGGCTTAATCTGTGATAATAACTGCGCTGGTGCCTCGCTGTAGTTTTCCTACATCTACTGCTACAGCTACAGTCCTGCCATTAAAACAAAGCAGCAGTGAAATGCAATCCAGGAAAGCTTGTTTGAGTAATAGATCCTTGAGTTTAATGGCTAATCAGATGCCAAAACACTGCACAACAGTTTATACTACTGTGAGGAAGGATTTCACAACTCTGGAAAGTTATCGCAGCAGCAGGATGTTCATTAAAATCGAGACAAACAGAATCTACACAGTGAAAGTAGTGTAGTAGCAGATGTGTTCTTTTTGCTCGACTCCCCTTGTGTTCAGACTGCATGTCTTGTAGTGTACAGTTCTAATCTCTTACAGACAATAAAAACAACTTCCTGTTTGTGTGGAAAGAAAGTGTAATCTGAGCTTTGCTAGAGTAAATAGAGTCAGCGGAGCGGAGATGGAAAAGCCGAAGGAGTAAATAGAGATGCAGACAAAGCAATATTTGCCTCCTGTATTTCCATTCTTGTCCTACTTGATGCCAGGGAATGAGTCAGAAAAAAACAATTCTCTGAGGTAGCAAGCCAACCATTCCACCATGCCAACTTAAACAGACAAGAAAGAAAGTAGCAGGAAGACAGAGCTTGTAATTTATTTTTAGCGCCTTAAACTGCATCTCTTGACAATTTCTAGCAAATATCCATATTAAATGAGAATTACACTTTAATACAGCCACAGTGAGGATATTTATTTTGCAGCCCTGCATGCATACATGCAGTAGCTCATGCACACCCATGCGAACTGGATCACATGAAATCAAGAGAGGTACCATTATAAATAATGCAGTGAAGCTTTGACAGACATAGGTTCAGCTACTGCAGACACGAGGTTGCATTACATTCCCAGATTGCATCATTCGAATGAAAATAGAGGTGTTCCCATCATGATATTAAACTGTTTATCTACTGAGGCCTCTGCTAAATTAAAAGCTGTGGCATAAACAGGCCTTCAGGGTCACATTTAGGTTTGCTTTAGAATCATGTTATATGACTGTGGCTTCCCACAACTCATGCACAGGGAATATAGGACTAAATGTATGTGTCTCCCAGCTGTGAGTTTGAGTTAGCATGTTGTGATGACATGGGAAGATCCGCATAGAGAACAAGTAAGAGCAACATACAACATTCAATGGAAAAATGGAGATAAGTAATATTTCTGTATGGTTTTCTTATTATGCAAATCCCCACAATATCACACATCTGTTCATTTTCAATTGAACAATTTTCTCTAGATTCTTAATAAAAAATTTGAGTCCAAAATATGAGCCGGTGTTTCACTGGCATCATAGAACAGATTGTTGGCCAGTCCAGTGCATGAAAAGAGTCAACTCCGGACGAGGCAACGGCGGCGGACACCACGCGCTGTTGGTCCTACGACAAACGTTACATTTTACTTGGATGGAATTTGGGAATAGGCTGCAGCCAGCCAACAACCAAAGGTGTGGTAGAATTGGAACTTGAAGCTTTCAGAAAAAAAAATGATAGTAGGGTTTCTGGGAGGTTTGCCTCTCACACAACACTGATGCATATATTTCTGAAAAATCCCACAAATTCCCAGAGATCCCCTCCTTTCATGCGGCAGTCAGCAAAGCAATCGAATCTCGATGGTTAAATAGTATCACATATCTAATAATGGAGTTTAGCTTAAGGGAGAAAATAGCGTATTCTAAGTATATACTGTAAGTTCATTGTAATCTTCTAGCTCCCATTGTCTAAATATCACATTATTGTTTAGGCATTGTTCACTTATACGCAAACTTAATTGCAAAGTGCCATTCCGTAATAACCAGATCAAAAAATGCAATTAACTGAACTTTTCCACCATGTTTTGTTGGAAAGAAACGGTTGACAGATTTAATTTACAGAGACATTAATACCATTTAGTCCTGGAAAGAGGGAAAAGTCATCAAACTGCTTTTTGACAGTTAATGTCTTCATGTATGCATCAGGCTTACGGAAATGATGCAGAAGATGAATGAGCTTCATGTTGCTAGGTGATATGATAGAAAATGAATCATACAGAGACCCTTTATGATTAATCGCATAATTGTATTGGCTATTGATCACTGTAAGCATGCATGCATCCATAGCAGCGTGTAGATCGGCCTCACGTGAAGTAAATATACCCCTCTGTTTGATCTGGAAGAGAGGCCGACATGTGGTCTGCTTTTTTGTTTGTATGCAGCCATTAAAGAGAAATTCCATGTAGCAAATAGAGACTTTTATCAAACCAAGTGTATTCCTCTTTGCTCTCACATCACAGCAGGTAGTTTTACTCATCTGTCTTTAAGATTACATTTCACTTATTATGCAATGTATTATAGCTTTCCTTTTTTGAATATAGAACATCCTGCCGGAGGCAACTTTATTACAAATGTCTAAATTGTAGAGTATTGCATGAATTTATGGATGTGTCTGCCTTGTAAGTATTAGCCTAGCTGTAATAATATCAGGGTTTTAGTATAATGCAATATGCCCATGCCTCCTTGTGAATTTCTTAATTGTGTACGGTACAATCACAATATAATCAAATTGGCATACTTGCCCACTTTTAATATCCCCCACCTGAAAGTGCACTTTATGACTTTTTATCAGAGTTCTGCTTTAACTTTTCATTAGCATTCTGATTTAGAGTCACTTCACTTAGGCCGTCTGATGAGCTATGGTTTCATATGTAAAGGGCAAATATTGAGTGCTGGTGTTCTCCCTGTGGATGCTGCTGAAGCAGTGTACTCTACAATGCGCTGATGGAAAGTGCCATCAAAGCCGAAGCCCTCTCTGGGAGGCTGATATTGTCTGTCATGCAGGGGTGGGAGTGTGGGGTTTCAGCGCGGTACAGTAGGAGGCTAGATTTCTCTGCCGTGTTTCCCCCTGGTATTGTCTGTGTCGTGGGTTTTGATAAGGTATTATGAAAAGGGATTAGTCGCTAGCAACTGCTTGTTCTTAAATCTTTGTTATTACCTGATTTTATACCGCGGCACATATTCACCCACTTAAATAGATTTGGAGCTCAGCAAAGTATTAAATATAATCTGCTGGGATAAGTGAACTTTGCTTGGTGCAGTATCACTATTTCACTTAAATGCCATTTCCTGGTTTTAAAGAATGTATTATTTTTCAGAGACATATTTTATATATATATATATATTATTATTTTTTTTTTTTGCTTAAATGTGTTAGCGTGTTTATGACCACCCGGTTATTGCAATTTTAAGACTCACTCTCATTGTAGCTCTGTAGCTGCTAAATGCTTTGCTAGTTAATGGGAGTGAACTAAAACAGTAAAGGTGCACTATAGATGTTGGTCTTCTCTGTGGGTTTGTCACTACGAGCGACACATTTCACGTTACACGTTGTTCAAATAAAAACATAGGTTAGTGCAGCTTTAATACCAAGTATAATGAACACACAACACTGTTACAATATGCATCACACATTACTGCACTAATCAACTAACATTGCTTGGATGAATATTTTCAGAAACAAAATGATCTTCCCATTTTGACCTTGATTTTAGCCGCTCTCCTGTGTGCGCACTGCACATGGAAATACTCACGACACTTGATCCAATATGTGTTTTGAGCAGTGGTTGGTTAATAATTGAGATAATTCAAATGAAAAGATCCTCATATGAAGCCTAGAAGAAGTGTGTCCCAACATCTCACCTTGAGAAAGCCGTGAGTGAGAGTGATTGGGTTACCTTGGGGGTAAATGAACCCTTGTAGCTGCAGGATACCTGTTCTTTCTTCTGTTTCTAGAAGTTGTTCTCTTTCTCTTTAAAGCTATACCTGTTCATTGTGTCTCATCTGTTCTAGAATATGTTGCTGGTGATGGCGCCAAGCTAAATAATAGTACCTCCAGGTTCATGTTTAATGGAGGACCCCATTACTCATGAAAAATGGGCTGTGTTCTGTAATGGCTGGCTAAATCCAGAGCCTGCAGCAACCGCGGTGAAAATGCTGTAAAGAGGCAGGATACTGCAGAGGTGATGACTTCTCCGCTAAAGATGCCGTGTGATATTTTGTGATGAGGTTTTCGGAGGATGTGTTTGTTGGTGCTGTCACACTGAAGAATAAACCCGCAGCATGTCGTTTTTTATTGGAGGAGGACACCGATGGGATGTGTGAAATTCCATTTAGCTTGAAACAGATGGGCTTGTTATAGATTGTTCATGGTATTGATGCGTTATGTGAAAGGATCTTATTGGCATATTGAACGGTGCTTTTGGGAAGTTATGCTGATTAAGAGATCTGCTTGGCCAATGTCAGGGTGTTAAGTCTCTCAGGATCATTAGGAATAAATAAAGCAGTGGCAGAAAAGTGTCCTTTTGATTTTTGTTTTCTTAGTGCTCAAACTGGAAAATCAACCTTTTTATGTGTTCCATCTTCACTGTAAAAACATTTGGAGTTTAAATTCCCACCGCTGCCAAATGAATTCACCTGATCATTTAAGGAAAAAACACATTCATATCACTGTGAAGCTTAACTACACTGGGTGAGTCACGTCTGAAATAATATGCTCTGCCAGCTACGCTACGAAACACAAACGCAGACAAAAAGGGGATCTCGTTATCGATCGCCAGTGTTGTGGTGCCCGGTGGCACACAAAGGAAGAAGCACTCTGCCCATCAGCGAGCAAAACCCACACATACGGACAAGGAGAAGGCAATCGACACGTCACGAGGAGATCACATTTCCCCCCTGTCAGGCTCCTTCCCTACCCCACACTGAGTTCTGAGCCCCGGCCCTCAAGTGACAACCAGACAAATTGGTCTTGAAGAAGCCCAGAGGCAATCAAAGCACACCACTCGCCCACAATTACTTGTCCTTTAACAAAACGATCGATGTGCTCAGCAAATCTGACCGTTGCAAGCTGGGACATGCTAAAATAGACTCTCCGGTTGGGTGGGTAAATCTAAATCTCTAAAACGTAAATGTTTTTGATGTGAAAAGGCAGTCAATTCCTTCAGTTAGAAATCTCTTTAGGCTAAGTGCATGAATTCTTTAGCTAATGTGTTTTACTCCCCCCTCTTGATCATGACCAAAAATGAATGTTTTTAGGGTATAGCAGTTCTTTTTTCAGTCCCTCATGATAAGGGGGGGGGATCTAAAAGAAACACCAATTACATACATTACAATAAGCGGATTAGCTAAATGTGGGCTATTAGACAATTGAAGCACACCATAGATGTAGTTTTAGTCCCACAATGATTGACCCAGACTGGAGTAGAAGAACATTATTTTTCCTGCACCCTTAATATGTAGTCACCTCACGTGCTGCTGCTCTGATTGCCTACCACTGTTTTATAACCCTTGCGCGAGGATAACCTATGCTAATAGTGATTGCCCTGGCTTTGCAATTCTGATCAGTCAACCACAGTGAAATAATAGGCTATCAAAGTAAGTGATGAGAATGTCACTGGAAGCTGATTTATATTGATGTTCCTTCATGTAAACCTATAACGTATGCATGTTTGTTGACTCTGTTGGATTTTTATGATGTCATTTTAACATATCCCCGTACGCAGGCGGATGTTTCCTCTGGTGAAGCCTGAACTGTCAGGATTTTTTATTTCTATAGCAGGTGGTCACTGCAGAGGCTTTAGAGTGCCTTTCACTGGGATTGTGAGTGGGTTCATGTCACTATGGCAAGGCTGCTGGTGCTGCTGCTGCTGCTGCTGGTGATGCTTCTTCTTTGACAGAACCGTGCGAAAATACTTGAACATTTCAAGGGGTCTTGTGCATGTGTGGGCTGTAACAATGCATCCGCCTGCCGTCATCAGCACAGAAAATGTTGGGCTTTTATATACAGATACAATCTGTTGCATATGGTTCAAGAGTGCTTTGAGGAAAAATCTGTGAAAAATCCCAGTTTCCTTTAATATAAATGAAAAAGTAAGGACATAATAAATCACAGTAAGGCTGTTTTGTAAAAAATAAAAAATATATATATATACATATATGTGTGTGTGTGTGTATATATATATGTATATGTATATATATATATCAATACAAACATATGTGTGTTTATATATTGAAGCCTTATAGTTTTTTTAAAGTTCGATTTATGTACGACATCATTGAAAGTGGCTCTGCGGATTTCTTATTCATGACCTCAGCATGACTCCACTCATCTCACACAGAGCCCAACACATCAGCTGAGCATACAAAACACAGAGGCTTCGTGTTCACTAGCAAGACAGTTGTGTTCTCATTAATCTTTCATATTTTGACCACCTTCTGTCTCTCTGCTGTTGGGTACAAACAAACTTACGAACACATCAGGGAAACTTGGCCTTCGCCCTTTTTGCACCTCCTCTCTGCTCAGCTATAAATCACAGATGATTTGTGTTGGGTTTAAATTCAATTCCTCTCTTCTGGCAAATGGAGGAATTTGAATAATTGATGTGTAAGCCATGTCTGAGGGCAAGAATGAAATGGAGCGTGTTCTTGACTGAGATTAAAGGTTTACAGTCCCGCAGGTGATAAAGGAGATCTCGCTCTGCAGGATCATTTCCGAGGTGGGAATTTGGTGTAATTCCATGCTAATTGTGAAATAGGCTGGCTCTGGTTAAGTTCAGCTGTGTTATGTTAAGTTAAATATGATTTGTTTTTGTATTCAGAGATCCAAAACTTTGGTGTCAAATTCTTCTAAACAATTTAAAATGAGGGGTAAAAATCAGCAAATGAGGCATGAATTATTCATTTTAAACATGTAAATGAACTTGCTAGAGACAGAGAGAATATCTCAGTGCTTTAAGAGAATACATCCCTCTCAATGTATTTCTTTTGGTTGATTGAATGCCATGACCAAAGAAGGTACAAATCATGCAACCTTCTTAGAAGTGTAATTGAATTTAGCGTGCAGTTGCTCAGCGACCAGATCCTCTCTATAGTATGCTATGTGCACTGTTCTACTTTACAATAACTTTAAAACATTCAAATGTGCCAAACTACATTTGTTCTCAAGTTAATCTGCTCAATTTCTGTTGCTGAGCTACGAAGATGGGAAATGAAATTCATCGATTGCCTATTGACCCCTCCCGAGCCCAGACACAGAGCAGAGCTGTGACGCAGTAGCGTGACCGTGAAATGTGATTTCATGACGCTTGCCAAGCCTTCATCGTTTGATGCAGACTTTAACCCTTTCAGTTCTGTTTCAGCAAAGGCGGGTCGAATGAGAGAATATGACACGTTTGTGAAATAGTCAAGAATAGGAGTAACTGCGTTGCTTTATGGATATCAGGACAGTGCTTTTCTCAAGGATATTTCAGCAATGGGGACACCTGCCATAACAGGGACTCATGCAGTTGAAGGGCTGTCGGCTTACGGCTGCAATATACAAGAAGAACATTATCAAACTAGTGCAAATTCAAATTGCTGTTGAACTGCTGTCAAATTGCAACACAAGCAAATGTCACGATACTCACTGTGACTTGAGGTGTGTGTTTCTTTTTCCTGACACCCCATACCAGATTGGGGGTGGGGGGGTGGGAGGGCTTTCAGAATGCAGTTTTAAGTATGAAATATGAGGAGACACTCTGTCTTGGTTGTAAGCCTGTGCACTGTAAATACAGACATTCTGTGACAAATTCAACAAGAGTACCTGGAAGTAATTCCTCCTGGAAATGAGCAGAAGGAAGAGAAACAAAGGAAATTAATAGGAAACACAACGCCCAAAGGAAGGAGGTAAAACTAAGGTTATACTGTTTTCTGGTAGCAGGCGATGGTACATCTGTCGGCACGGATGAAGCTGCACATATTCAGGTTCATTCAGCTAAAGAATCTACACACACAGCAGCATTCGGCCATTTTAATAGTTACATTTTCAGCTTTTTTTCACAACAATACCCAGCAGGCTTTGGTGAATGAAGCATTATTACCAAAGCAAAAAATAGAAGCATTGGCATTTGTTGCAAAATGATAAACCAATTCATGTTTTTTATATAACCTTTATGACATTTCGAAGCTCATACATTTTAATAGATCAATTGAAAAAAGATCTACAGATAATAATAAACATAAAGGGTAATTTGTAGCCCTTACTTGGATTGTGTCAAACAGTCACTCTGAGCATTCTTTTGCTGTCGTCATGCTCAGAGAGGCAATTTGTTTTTGTGTCTAAACCCTGGTTGGTCCCGTCTTCCTCTGGTCATTCCTAAAGAGCAGAGAAGATGATGGGCTATGAACTCAGGCCGTGGCGGAGGCTTACAGACTGATGTGCATCCTCCACCAGAGATGGATGACACGGTGCAGGAGTCCCGAAGTGCATTAAAGGCCTCCATTGGACCATTTCTGCCTCTTTCCCCTGAGCACATACAAATCTGAGCTCTGGGTGGAAGACTCACCCTGGGTTGGTGTGTAAGCGGTGTCCACATCGGTAGGAAATTTTGCCTGATTACATTTTCCTGTCCAAAAACAAATGTATTAACAGTTGAGCGACTACTCTGGTACTGCTGTGATGAATGCATGCAAAACAGCACTCGCTACATTTTCAGGTGGCATAACATTAAAACTGCACTGAGGCTTGTAAACCTGCAGACTGGGTTACTATAATTGACTCGTGCTAACAGCGTAATTTAAATTAGTTGCGTAATTGCACAAAAATGGACTGCTTTCCAAGATTGTGTTTTGATTATAAAGGAGAAACCATGAAAAGCCTACCACAGAGCAAGTGCTGTCACGGCCCACAATGCTCTGGTGCCTGGTTCGGGAAATGAATTCCTCCCTCAGGTTAGTGGAGAAATGCTGGAATATATTCACCTGCTGTATTTGTCATATACAGCACAGCTGGTGGGTGGAAGTAGAGAAGGGGTACGGTGTGTATGTGTGTGAGTGTTGCATTCATTTGATGGCACCACATAGGCAAACCACATCAAGTATCAGTTTGAAGGGGCAGTGGGGGGGTTGGCGGGGGCAGAGATTCGCAAACCATGTAAAAAAAAGAGTTTACTCCATGGAGAGATTCTTGGACAATGGGCTCCTGGGCACAGACATGTAAGACACAGACAAGCCACCACCAACCCCTCCTACATAGGAGCAAGAACTCCAGACTGAAGGAGCGGTTGTATTGTTTGTAGTTGTTTGTAGCTGCATCGCCATGTAATTGTTATGCATCTCTATGTAGTCTTTTTGTGTCTCTTTGAACTTGTTTTGTAGTCATTTTGTGTCTCTCTGTAGTCATTTAGCAGCTCTTTGAACTTGTTTTGTAGTCATTTTGTGTCTCCTGGTCGTCGTTCTTTGTAATTTGTGGTTGTTGTGCATCTAGTTATAGTCATTCTGCATCTCCATATAATCGTTTTGTGTCTCCTTGTGGTCATTTTGCAGCTCTTTGCAGTCGTCTTGCATATCCATATAGACATTTTGTCTTTTATGTGACATTCTGTAGGTGAACCAGAGTTTCCAGGTTCTGCTGTCGCTTAAAAAACTGCAGCTGAAATTCTGTATTTATTCCATGCTGGAGATGAAGAGAGGCTGTCTGCCTATACTTTAATGAAATGTTACCCTCAGTATGCTCTGCAGCTGATGTGAAGCAAGAAATTAACAGTAAATATTGGATTGGATTTGGTTGGGCAATACTCAATATTAAAAGACTCTCAAACCAAGCTCTGTGACTTTACAACAAGTGTCACTTCACATAGAGGTTCTGGCCTAAAAGCCCCCTGACTGCACATCCCCATATGGATTATCAATGGGCCATGACTGCATCACTTTAAGATGGACCTACCCCATAACATGCCACTAAAAACCACAGCTGACCGCATCAATAGGGTGACACCACCTGACTTCTCTCTTCTTCAAATAATGTGTGTACCACTAACTGCCATCCCTCAGGGGAACATTCAGTGTTTTATGTTCTCCTTATATTGAACTGAAACGAACCGGGAGTACACTGTCAGAGCTCAGCATTTACCATGCAGTGCATAATTCAATGTCATTTTTATAAGCAGGAACTCAACCTAGTTTGGATAGGTACACCACAGATGAGCTGGTTCTGGAAACAGCTTTGATAGGGTGAAAAGTCGGTCACTATAGTATTATGCCGAGCTGGATTTCAAAGTTGTCTTCAAATTTGATCTTGACAAAAAATTCTGAGGTCTACAGCAGATGAGAGAAGCTGTACGTACTGTAACAGTTGCGCAACGGAGGACTGCTGTGTGATTAATTCATAGATTTTAGTCCTCATTTATCCGTGGCTTGCATTGTATGGCATGCTCACACAGGTTGTTTACCCGCTGTATCATCTTACACACTGATGTGGTGTTGTAAGTAAATCAAGCATAATGAAAAGTAATTGGATTTTCATTCTTTTGTAGTTACCTTATTGACTACAATGTGTCATTACATTAGGCGTTCAGTTTTTCCATTCCATGTGATGGAAAAGACAAGGTGTTTTTTCATGGCTGCACCATTCAAATGAAAATATTCAACATGTCTTGTGCACCATTTTATGCATATGTCCCCAAAGTTCATACTTTGGGATTTTTTCTTTGGGATTTCCACCAGAATTTGAAATAAGTTTTGTGGATTCACAGCTTGAGTTTGCATATTGTTGCCTTCCCTAATTAGACGGTCGTAACGCTCAAGGGGTTGCCAGATTATATTTCAAATTTTCATGTTTATTCAAGATACAGGGTGAAGGTGAATGAGGATATTTCGGTTGTTTTTCCTGACTTCTTTCAACCGTCTGCTGTATTATTGTGAAATACTGGATACCCTCTTTTGCATCTTATGGTGTGTAAAAATTCAAATGATGAGGACATCGCTCTGGCTGGGTCTCGAATGTCAGGACTTTTTTTGTAACTGCCTGAAATCTGACTGTATAGTTCTAATTTGAGTGAATTTTATGATGGCAAAATTCTTGTACAGCTGAAACCAGAAAACTTTCAGGTTTTCTTTTAAATGGAACAAATGTGAATAGTCTCTAAATTGGCACTTATTGCTTATAGGCAAACACAAAAGGGCCAACTGATCTAAGCCACAGACGAAGCTGCCACTTTGCTGTTTATTGCCCTCTACACACCCACCACCACCACTGCTGAGATATCTACAGTGCCTTTGGTAGAGAAGCAATTGTCTTTCCGTTGTCTCAGCATTTTCAAAGACACCAACAGCATTAATCCCAGCGTTTGTTCCCCGCTGTCGGTGCGAAGTGCGTTTAACTGAATTTGCCTGACAGGATATGTACTGCAGCATCCACTTGGAAGACAATCTGTCGCCAGAAGTGCCAGCTTTTGTTTCTGTCATTGCAGAGTATGCAGTATCAGTGCAATGACAATGGAACATAAAGGCATTAGAAACTAATAAGAGAACATTTTAGTGGTGCAGTCTCCAGCATGCATAATATACTCAACACTTTGTGTGAGGTTGGTTGATACTTTAGACAGCTTGTGGATTGTACATATTGATTGGCTTCTAGTTTCAGATCCAAGATGCAGGGAACCACAGACAATCCACATCAAGGATTTAAGTATTTTAATGCAAGCAGAAGGCATGAAACAAACAAACAATTTTGTATCTCCTCTCAATCTTCAAGGATTAATGACCAAAAGCTGTTGGCATGAGTTCAGCATTTAAATTAGATAGTAAATGCATCTTTTCAAGGAATTCTCCTAATCTTATTTTGCACTGCTGCTATTCACATTTGAATCACTTGCTTGCCTTCTTACATTATATATCAGATAAGACAAATAAGAAAGTTTAAACATCATCCGTTTTTCTCAGCCCCTGACAGTGAACAGAATACTGGCATAACACGATAATACGCAGGCTGCAGCTTCCCAGCAATGAAATGTTATCTGGCCTTAACGTGGGGAACATAAGAGAGGAGGTGATACTTCAATGTTACCCTAGACCGCAGGCACAGATAGCGTTTGGTTACGGGCTGCGAGTCTGCGCGAGAAGATGGCTCGCAACATGTCTCGCCGTTTACCCGGGGAGAAGGGTTTTCCTCCACTCTCTGGTTTATTAATAGAGAGCTTGATGCACGTCGGGCGGGGCCCGCCTGCCGCCGCAGCATTAGCATCGTTGACACGGTTAGTGTTTTCCTTGTCACTGCTGGTGATGAGCTGTCATCAGAGCCAGCCTAATAGATTTGAGATGAGATCGTGGTCTGAGGCGGATGATGAATGTGTCATTCATGGTACTGTGTGTGACCCTGGAACAGCCATGGGCCGTTGATGGTTTGAAGGATGCACAGTTGCATTTCTCAGCTGGTATTTGAACCTGTATTAAAATGCTACAGTAAAAACTCCAGTGTGCGCGCATGGACATACACTCGCACAGTGGCGGCTCATAAAACAATTCTTCCTTGACATATTAAAAGCATCACCTATTACCACACTGACTTTTTTCATTTTAGTCATAGTTAGTTAGTCATAGTTAATTAGGTAATTGGCCATTAAATTGGCCATGAGTAGACTGTAAATCACTTTGGATTTCAAGACATTATCATGGATGTAGGTACTCAAATACAGCACACTGCACGGCATTCAGACACACTGTTTGTGATGGTAGTTTAACCCACTAAGCAAATGCTAGCAAACTTTAGGTAAATATTGCTTTGTAGCTCCATTTTACTAACTTTTTTATTTTGAGCAGTTATCTCCTCATTGTAACTTGTAGCTGCAGGGGCCGCTGTTTTAACGAAAAGTCCCTAAGTGGCACTTTAGAAGGGTAGTCTAGCATGATCTTTATGTGTAAAATTCAGTGCAGTGCCTGTCACAACTGCTGCTTCAGTTGTTATTTTGTATGCATCCCATGCATTTCTGCTGTTCTTTCCAGGCCTCCAGACCTTTCCAGACCTCCCAAACCTTTTTAATGTGTGTTCCTACCTGGGTCATGTTGCAATATAGTACTGTTATGAATCTGAATTATTCATGTAAAAGTTTCCCACTAGTTACATACCAGCCTGCATTTTCAATCATACCGGACAGAAAACCTAAGAAGTGTTTTCGCTTGCTTTTTAATTGGCCAGTGGAGCAAAAGTACCATAAAAGCCTCATCACACCTTCTTTATGTGCAGGGACCACTGCTGTGCTTATTCTCCTTCATGACCTTACACTGTGGATAAATCCCCACTCTCTCACAAGATGTGAAACCGAGCAAGCTGATTAAACTGTGCATATTTAATAGTACGTTTGAAATTTCTCATGCAGAGTACTATAAACTGCTCCTGCGCTGTCTCAAGCGAAGCACAAATGGCTAAGACAGTGTGTTGAATGATAATGTACAGTATACAATAATGCTAAAATGAAGTGGAATGAGGAGTAATGTTCATTACAGTTGGGGTTTAGGAGCACTGGAATTCAAAGGAGCATTAAATTATGTTTTCATCTAGCACCCGGACTGCTTATTTAGTGATATTTGTGCCCCCAAATAACAGCGGCAATCTTACCACTGCACGCACCGTTCCATGGAAGGACTTATTGGGTTCATCCTCACATCTCGGCACGAGTTTCATTGTTTTTTCTTTGGAGATGAATCGGCTGTGAGGAGTTATGATTCAGAGAGAACACTGCTCATTACACTGCTGTAATGCAATATCCACTGTGTTAAAGTGATGAAGGGGTTTGGCTGGGGAAAAACAAAGTGAGAATTTTGACGTCCTTGTGACCGCCTGTTCTGGTTTGTAATTTTCTGCTGCTCTGTGAGAACTGTGACTCTGATATGTTTCGGCTTGACACGATGCATTTCACGCCTGACTGGGGGGAAAAGCACTGGCCTTGCTGCTCTGTAGTGGTTTCTAGTTGTCGGCCTGGACACTTTTTCGACTTGGTGAACACTGATCTGTGATCAGAGACAGCAGCTACGTGTCAGGGTGTAATGAAAGAATGTAACACAGGCCAGTCCTACAGGGTGCACAATGGCAGCAGGTGGGACCGTGCTAATGACAGATTGACTTGAGCGGGTGCAATTGAGACTCACGCCCAACTGTAACTGCTTGGCCGACGTCCATGTTGGACAGCCCCACATAACCAGTGGTGCAGGATGTGAGAGAGTTCAAAACCAGTGTGTTGTCTCTTATCTGCAGTCACACTGCAGTAAAGACACGTTCTCAGATTTTTTTTCTCTGTAGGACTGAATTTGCTGCGTGTGCCCCATGCTGCATCAGAGCAACTTGACTTTAAATGATGGCTCTGGCCATCTGAGATTCTATTTTGGCTACTGGAAAGTTCTGTACTTGGATGCGTCATGAAACGTAGTGCTGAGTCATGCACCTTTTTGTTTGTTTACAGTCAGCAGTTGTTAAAAGAGAAGGGAATAAATAAAAGAGAGAAAAATAAAAAGGTGCATTTGTGTAAGCACACGGACGAGAGTAGTAAGTTGTATACATATCACAATAAAGCAACATGTATTAAACTAACTGGTGCGCATCAAAGCCCTGCAAAACCGAGCTTGCCAAGGCTTCCTCATTATTTATTCTAGATGTCCCCAAACAACTGTGCTACCTCTTTAAACACAGGAGATTTTATAAGCCAAGAGATAGTGCCAAACACCGAGTGGATTCACTGAGGTTCAATAAACATAAAAGTGGCTGAGCTTCCCTGCTTGGCCCGGTTGGGGAAATTAGCCTTTTGTTTTTGTGCCACCATTTGACGGAAACTAACCTTTTCACTGGGCCGTGTTTGTCTGTGATTGATGGTAGTTGGATGCGGCGCGCGCCACGAGGGCCGATGCCCACTGATTCAGACCATCTGGGCAGGTAGTGTGTCCCGTTGTAGCTGCAGCAACATATTGTGGTTAAACCAGTCTCAGGATGATAACAGAGTTGCTCTGCAGATTTGATTAGATCTTTCTTTTCGTGTCATGCACACAAAGTGCCAAACCCCCCCCATGGGTTTACAAGACACCCAATGTACAGATTCATTACAAAATTACAGGTTATTTTACAGCTCTGTCTTAAACCAAATACTCTGCCTTCTCTCCCAAGCTTGGCAAAAACAATCTGCTACAAAAAGACGGAGGTATGGTACATATTGATGACTGCAGACGCTTTGGTGATTGTGCAGAAAAAATGAGGTGTGAATATGCTGACGGTGTTTATTGTTGCATCATTTTTGCTGGTTTGCGGCCCAGCCGTCAGTAACATAGGCCATTTGCAAACTCTCTCGTTCGTCAGCCCCTACTGCTGCAGTGTGGCTTCGAAAATATGCCTCATGACAACCTCTGCGCCCACTCTGTGTCTTATGTCCTCTAAAGACCATTCCTAATTGATCCTTAATTTGAAACAGCAGGTAGCAGATTCCAAATGAGCATCTGGATGTCGAGCCTTCCGTTGCCAACTGCTGCTTAATGGCTCTTGTTTTGGGCAGGCAAGAGAGTCTTAAAACAGTCAGTTTTAAGTCAGTTTCTTTGAGGTTGCACTATAGGATCAGTGACTGCACGTTCAGTATTGGCATTCAAAAACATGCTTATAGCATAATAGCATAATAAGGGTAAAGCCATTTTTCTGTTTTTCCAATATACTGCCGACAGTACCATTTCCTGTATTGCTTCTATCTGTATCCTCCTCGACATGCAGGAAAAAAAGCACTGTTCATTAACAAAGTTCACATGTTGTCTTATGTTGATGACTTGCCACTGAAAAGGCTTAACGTGAAGCAATTCCCTACTCTCTTTCCATTTGATTTCCTCTTTAAACAATGCTGCTTTGATTGCAGTTCTTATAGATTCTTAAGAAAATGTTGCCGGAAAGTTTACCTCAGCTCTCAGAAGCAAATCCAACATCTTCACCACATCGTGGGACGTGTTTGTTTTTATTTGCACGTGGATTCCAAGACAAAGCGGACAGAAAGACTCTTAATTTATGTCAGACAATGAAATATTTATAGTTTGTTTTTAGAAAGAGTGCTGACACCTTGCAGTGTGCCTTTGGCAGGCCTTGTTTTACGTCATGGAAAAAAAAAAAAGCACGTCTGTTCTCTGTTATTTACATTGTTCTTTTTCTCAAGGGCCCCCTAATCTTTGTTATAAAATGTTGCATGTAATGCCCGCTTGTTCAAAGGTGGAGTGGTTTTGATCGAAACACTGTTTAGATAGGAAGAATGGAATCATAGCATGTACGCTTTTAGTGAGATAACATGATATTGTTGCAAAGTAAACAGCACAAAACTGAAGCTGATGCCTCTCCCAGATATGTACTTGGAGATGTAGAAGGTGGCTCGAGTGCTACTTTGGTTCGTCAGGATAAATCAATTGCGCCCTCTACTGTTCAAAACATGACAGTGTATTTTCCCATTTCTTACCCACTAGTTGCTGTAGTTGAACTGCAAAAAACACCCTTAATATGGGAAATGTTTAACTTTAGTCTACATCTCAGATCTAAAACAAAACAAAACACAATTGTTTTAAATTTGTGGAATTTGGTCTCAGATTATATTACACTTATATAAATATATATATATATATACTTATATATACTTGTTTGTTGATCCTCTTTTGCATCCTGTTGTGAGGGTTGTACTGTAAATGATAACCCTTTTTGTGCAGGTTTAACAGCATTTGTTGGCAGAAGAGAGAATTTACTATTTTTACTAATCTGCATGCAGATATATTGCTATTTACTATTGTACTATTTTACATAGTTACAATCACTTTCTCGGTCACATATTTTTTTAATTTATTAGTTTCTGAAGTGGGAGCTTCCTTTGAGTGTGGGGTCAGCTGATGGGCTTTTATTGTATTATATTGCCCTAAACTCCTTTTTTACCCTTCAAAATTCTAGGAAGAATACTGCAACTAACTTGTTAGCATGTAGCACTTTGACACCAATAATCAGCAATAATCTGCTGTATTTATTATATGATCATTTGTCTAAGGTCACCATGTTTTTTTTCCTTTCTCCAATTTGCATTAAGAGGACATCTTGAAGGGAAATTAATCAAACTCCGGTGTCATTCCCTGGCACTTCATTTATCGATTGACAGGAGCTCCTCCTGTCTCAGAGCAAGCTCCTACATTAGTTTCATTGATCAGACGTCGGCTCTCTTGCTTGTATGTGTCACTCTAAAAGGCCCTGGTAGAGCACTGGGACAGACGGTAGCTTGTGTGGATGCAGTAAAATAAGGGTAAAGCTGACAGAGATGCATGAACTTAACATTGTTTTGCTGCCACTTAGTGGACAATATCAATATTGTTCCTCTGGAGATGAAACTAATGGTCCCTGTGGAGAAACTGGGCCATTGCAGAAATACATATGCATAGGTTTATATAACCAAACTCAGCCAAACAAATAAATATGAAACGATATATAGTATGCCAACAACATTAAACATTCACACTATTGTGACGTTTGAACCACCAGTGCATGCGGGATGAATATGATGTCAGAAGGAGGAGAACGTGAGCTCATGGATATGCATAATGTGCAGGAATATGCTCAGACTCATTAGTGGAAAAACATAAACCGCATCATCAAATATTTAAAAATGAAAATGTACTTTCAGTAATATAACACAATACAGATGTGGCTAGACAATATACAAGGTGCACATGTAGTCATATTTCATGCTGAATATAGTACATGTTAAACTGGGCCTATTGTAAATGAAAGTTTTCACAGATGCAGTGTGTACTCTTTCAAATGCATAGAATGCAATAGGTACTGTAAATGTAGTCCAGCCAAAATTCAAAAAGTAATTAAGTTTTGTGCTGCAACTAATGATCATATCAGATCATATATAATGATTATGAACTATTTAGATCTGAGATCTGACAGAAACATCTAGTGAACAGGTAAGAGAATAGGTAATGCTGCTGATGCAATTTGCTTCTCTGGGTCTCAAAGCTGGTTCGGTTTCCTACACTCTCGATTCTTTTCCATGTGTTACTCCGGCGCCTTCGCTCCTAAGAAAGTGGAATACCTGTTAGCCTTCACAAGGTTTGTTTCAAGTGGATAAGCATCAGTAATGTCTTACACAAACCTTGTTTCGGTGTTCACCTCGAGCCACCTCTGCGCAGCTGAACTCGTCTGATTCATCGCTCTCATCATGCATCAGCTGCTGTTCACAAGCGTCCTGCGGCGATGGCTCGACTTCATTTCAATTTGCCTTCGTGCACCGTTGTTTCAAACGGCGGTGGGGGGCAACTACCCACCTATGGCTGGCCAGTCTGTGTCTGAGTCACGAACACCTACACACCAACGGCGTTCCTTTTTAATGAAGCGCTGTACATGCTGTCACATTGATCAACAGGAAAAAAAGAGGCGGAAGAAAGGTTATGTTAGATGGAAAAAAAAAAAGGCCTGAAGCCCACCACTTAGGATAAAGGACAGCCATCTTAAGTATGAAGCGGATGTGTAGGCAGCACAGCACCTACATACTTGAGATGTACAATCATTTACATTTTCAAGCAGACATGATGTGGGGAACATTGGTCCTTGAAATTACCAGGCCTAGTTGGTATTGGCTCTGTTATTGGCATACGGTGATGTTGGTGTTCTCTCTGCACTTAAATTCAACTTCAATATCAATTATAAAACACTTGTGCTGGCATTGCAATTTCTTTTTCAAATCCCATGTAGTTAATCAGACTGTTTTTAGATTGTTTTCCTCAAGTGGTGTGGAATAAGCCTCAGTATGTGTGGAGATGATTTACCCAAGAGACATTTGATTATTCCACCCTATTCTCTGGAGTGTCTAATTTAATGAAAAGTCATTACTGCTCCAGCGTAATTAGGCTATCCTTTGAAAAACCATGCTCAGCTGATTTGGAACAATCCTCAAACTGGGGCTTCAGCTTAAGGGTTCATGCCAAGTGACTATGCTTTTGTCACCTTCTCACACTGCCAGTCGAGCAAAACATAATTTAACTTTGATCTCCGATACTGTCCAGCATGTTGATGAACATATTCACATCTTCTTTTACAATAAAATTTGTGTCCAGAGACATTCATTGAGGATTGATTGAAGCAGTTATATGTGACGAATCAGTGAATTATGGGGAGACATGGTGTCTCCTCCAAACCTTAAGAGCACATTTAGCATTGCACTCCTATAAAACTGTCAATCTCACAATGGATTTCAAAAAAGTATCAAGATATCTTTTTATTTTATTTTGCACATTCTTTTTCCTTTTCAAAACCTAACGCCTACATTACCCACAATGCCAGAAGATTTGGATGTGTTAGGCAAGTTGCCACTAACGTAACTTCGAGTTACTAGCCTCAAGCAGAGGAGTGGGCTACACCGGTCTGGTAAGTTCACTTCTTTCTAACGCCACACACAGATTATTTTTTATTTCACTTGTAGTCTTTAGCCCCAGGTGACGCTGACTCACGTGACATCACTTGAGGCAATTGCTCTGATTTCACACAGCTCCCTCTGGAGCCACTAAAGGATGTGCCGGACTTGTTGCAGGCAGTATCCATGCACTTTTCTGTGAGCATTAAAAGTGGTCCAAACATTTATCTCCTCCTCAGGATGAGTTGTAGTCACATCAGTTTCCCCCTGACAAGTATTGAATGTTCACTCTTCACTTTTGGTTTAAGATCAGACACCTGTAGAACGAATGGAATTTCGTCAGCCTCAGGTGTACGCTGTAACACGCTAAACTAAAATGGCGGACATGGCAAACGTACAAAAGATCAGAATGTTAGCATTGTCACTGTGAGCATGTTAGCATGCTGTTGTTAGCATTTAGCTCAAAGCTCCGCAGTACAGCTTCACAGAGCTACTAGCATGGCTGTAGTCTTGTTTGTTCCTTGACACTACCACCGAGTGAGAAATGAAGAGTTTTAAGAGGACGTTTTCAGAACAACCACCATATTTTCCAGTATTATAATTCAAAGCCAAGATAAATAGACTAAAGACTCATTTGTTCCGGGAATACAACAAAATGTGACACATTGGTTCCTTAAAGTACAGCATATCGTGTGATATATTATATTTGAATTGTTGTATAGCTTGATTGTACTGTGATTGATAATGAACGGAAATAATCTGGTTCTGAATTTAATGCTCTTTTCGCTTTTGCCACTGACAGTGATGTACTTACCTATAGCACTTGTGATTCATCACCA
>JAVQJL010085947.1:0-18762 GCA_036024295.1 Nannoperca obscura
TCGATCACTGCGCCCCACCCGCCCGTCCCTTTTTCGCTCTATTTCGTGTTCTTTCTCCCCTTTTTTCTTTCTCTCTCGGTAGGGTCCTAAAGGGGGTTCGTCATACCCGAGTGCCACGGCGGACGTCCCCACGAAGCTTCCTAAATGTACCATGTTCAATAAATCTTTTAAACGTATCATATGGAGGGTGTGTTCCTTGCTAGTGAATATATAATCTTTCGTCTTAGTGGGCTTTGAAAATCAACTTGCAGAGACCTGAATCTTCCATTACATGGGTAGATTAGGCTATATAATTGAAGAATTTGCTGTCATTTTCTTTCCAAAGTTCTTCTTTGTGTGTTGTACTGAGGTTGCAAGCAGACATGATTTTTCAAACTCTTCCAGGTCTTGTGTTCAAGGACATTCAAATGTATACACATAGTTGTCTGCAGAAAAACCTGGATAAGCTGCATTTTTGGAAAATCAAAATCCAGAAGACAAAAAAAAAAAAGGCAAAGAAAGATGTGAAAAACATGATATGAGTTTGGTCTGTTCTGTTCTTGATTTTGCATGTTCTCCCCGTGCCGGTGTGGGTTCTCTCCGGGTACTCTGGCTTTCTCCATCCAAAGACATGAAGGTTTGGTTAATTGACAATTCTAAAATTGCCTGTAGGTGTGACTGTGAGTGTGAATGTTTCTGTGTGTCAGCCCTGTGATTGACAGGCGACCTGTCCAGGGTGCACCCCGGATCTCGCCCAATGTTAGCTGGGATTGGCTCAAGCTCCCGTGACCCTCAAAGGATAAGCAGATATAGATAATGGATAGATGGATGGAGTTTGGTCATTTCTTGATCTGCTGTTTAGCAACGGAATCAAATCTCTTTGATGAGTGTTTTTCCCAGACCTCCAGCAGTGGCTGGTCTTCAAACAATCTCTTCTTCAGCATTTTTCCAGTTTTATTAGAGTTGTCTTGCCTTGATGAAAAGAGTAATGTCTGCAAACAAAAAAAGCACACATTGTTTTGAATAGACAACACCTCGATTCCAGTCAGATCTTCCTTAGGTCAAAAGGGTTACCCATGTGTATACTAACATGCTGATAGGCTCTATGATGACAGCCATCCATCTGAAAATGGTTTAAGTTTTTAGTTTAAGTAATATATAGTCCCATAGAGTAGGAATGCAATATGGTCACATCTTTATTTTATTATATCTGTGTTTCCTGAACACTGTATATATATCTGTGTGTGTGTGTGTGTGTGTGATCACGGAAATTCCAGTTATGGCATCAATGTCAGCCAGACAGAATAAAGATTAATGAGATTAATTCTTACCAGCTCTGGCAGTTAGTGGCCTACTGAAGGCCTTTCCTTTACTCTGGCGAGTCTCTTTACAGCCGTCGTTTTGCACAACCAGGACAATACTATAGCAACATGCCCACTGAAACCTCTGTGCTTGTGTGTACATCAGACTTGTCATTTTGACGAATTATTCTGTATCTACTGCAAATCAGCAGGCTTGTTGAGAACAGCTGACAGAGCTCAATGAAAAACCACAGGTCACTTCACTTAAAACTTAAAGAACTCCCTCAGAAACTGTCAGAGCGCCGTGACCGCGAGAAGCCTGAATTTAAAGGGGGTGAAAGTTTGAGTGTCACAAGCTCTAACAGGCCCACCGATTGTGCATGATGATGTATGATAATGTATTCTTTCTGATCAACCCGTATACAAGTGTGCCACAGGTGCGCCAGGCAAATACCAAAAGTGCGAACTTGACTGCGCCACAGGGTTCCAGGAGATAGAGCCCGTAAGCTACTCCTGCAAAATAGTGCCTAAAGATAGAGAAGTGGCGTAAAGAGCAACAAGAGACATGGTCCAGTCTTGTGTCCACTGAACACTGGGGATGTGTATGGTCCTACAAGTAAACACAAAGTCCTAACAATGATATATAAACTATTTGAAAGCAAAATAATCCTGATAAATGATATGTTCCATATGTAGTTAACATCTGAAGAGGGAATTTCAAAATGTCTTGCAATAACTTACTTGTACCCACTTGGTTCCAGACGCTTCACTTCACAGTTGCACACACGTTATCAATTAAACATCATTTCTATTATTTTGTTTTGTAATTTCCAGCTGATGATATTTGCAGTTGCAGCTTGCGGCAGTGTTTACTGTACAGTGTGCAGTGTGTTTGTGTGTTTACTGTTGGTGAGTGATGATTCACCTCTCACTGAACCTTCAGAGTCGATGGTTGCCAGAGTGGCTGTTGGCAAATTCGTTGCCTCGCTGTGCCAAGCGTTTGTACCCGTTCGCTGTGTCTGGCAAGGGGGGTGTCCCTGGCACTTTGCCACCCCCCGCCCCCCCGCTCCTCAAACACAACAATAAGAGTGTGTGTGTGTGTGTGTGTGGCGGGGGGCGGATTCTCATCTTGTGGAGCCAGAGTCATTCAATATGGTCATAAAAATCCTCCTCAATGAAGACGAGCAGAGGGAGCGTAGCCCTGGTCAAGCATGAACAACATTCCAAAGGTTATTTTGGGGAAATTAGCAGAAATGAAGGCTGGTTCAAAACAAGGACACAACTCTGTCCTCCACCCTGTCCTCCTCAAGCCTCTCCTTCCTGCTCACCTTCCCTCCCCGTTCCTGTCGGGGCACAGTGGGCCGGGCCATGGCCCTGTCAGTTAGTGAGCCTGTGTAGCTTCAGCGTCCTCTGTGACAGCTGACATAGAGCAGTCTGCATGAAAACTAACTGAATGAATGCTCCTTGTTTCAATCACCATGGATCTTTAAATGGCTGTCAAAAACAGCTCATTACATGACAGTGTGTTGTTGTAACATTTGACTTGAAATTCCACATTTAACTTTTAACTTCTACACAGAAGTTAGCAGAGCAGCAGGTCCGTCTGTGTCTACACAGGATGTATTCAGGCACAGTATTGAGTGGAGGTTAATTGTGTTTTGGCAGTGCTCAGAGCCCAGCACACAGTCACTGTAGTTACAAGAGAATAGACGTGAAAAATATGCTTCAGGATGTTACGTAGCAGAAGTCTACCTGTTACGTCAGACACGACTGAAATGCTTTCTGTGTAGACACGTCGTAAGATACTTCATAGATCATAGATTCTGAGTAATGACCAGTGCATGATACAAAACATTAAGATATAAATGTGAAATTTTTGAAAAATGTGCTTACTTTTTAGTAGTAAAGTAAAGTAGTAATTGTGTATGACATATTGTAGGTTTGTATTTTCTTGCATTTTGCACATTCTGCTCATAATTATCATGGACTTACAATGTGATTACAGTGCAGCATTATACTTTTTTTGGATTATGACCAAAATCATATTTAGTTAGATATTCAGTAGAGGGGGAAATGGAGGGAACAGGGAACTGGAATGCTAATTAAGCTCGGCCATTTCACTCTGGGGAAGACATTCCTGACATTCCTGCTCATTTTTAGACTAAACGGAAGGAGAGGACTCTCCGCTCTGTCTTTGGTCCTGTGTGAGTGTGTGGAGCTCTCAGTGCTGCTCTGTAAGCAGTTATTCTTACAGATCATGTAGAATTAGAGGTTGATAGTGTACATTGAAGAAGAACTGAATCTGAAGCAGTCAGTGTGAAAACATGGGGTGACACGCAAAAATGTGAGTAGTTACTAAGGAACGAGAGAAGAACGAATCAGGGACTATAAAGTAGATAATGATGAGTTACGAGAGAACAGACTTGGAGATACTACATGAATCAATCATTAGGTAATGATTAGTTCATAAGTATCTGTGAATTGAAATCGGCCATTTCTTGCTATATGCCGACTACGTGGTTGGGGCCCCTGAAGCCACTAGGGGTAACCAAGCGTGTGTTTATAAAGGTTTTGATTGGACTTTAATAGCTTAGTAGTTGTAAGCGGTAAAGTAGTAACTCATCGTTACCTCATTAACAATTCATTCATTATCAGGTTGTCCCTGACTTGTTCCTCTCTCGTTCCTTAGTAACATTTCATGAATTGTAAAGTTTTACCAAACATGGTTATTGTCATCTTAGAGAGGATGACCTGCGCCATTACCCTGATTCATGGTTGAATGGAGCAGACATGAAAACACATGAAAGGCATCTGATAATAATCACCACTAATAGTTGCTGATGGTAGTAATTACTGCTTAGTGAATTGGAGTACATTGTTGTCATATGAAACCTTTTGTGATTGTAATAATCTGATGAAACTCTTTAATGCATAAATAAGTGCATTCATTCTAATCTAGGTATGGTCTGGTGTGGATCACATAGATTGTATATAAAGATGGTGTCGTGTCTCCACTTCCTCCCACTGCACAAAAATGCCGACAAAATATACCGGGTATGGGCGCTGCCATTTTGCACTGGGTTTATGACCTACACTGCAGCCAGCAACCAGGGAGCGATCCAGGTGTTTTGTCTTCACTTTTGGGGATCTGATAATGCTTTCTGATGCTTTAATGAAGCAGTGCTGAGCTGACGTCTGCATTCAGGTCCAGGTGTTATTCGGGTTAATCTGCCTACATGAACCGTTGACTGAACTTCTCTTTGTTTTCATGAATAAACCAGTTAACACAATATTCCTTCTGCCCCAGATAGAGCCGTTGATACAGGAGAGCACCATAGTAGCATATACGTTTTCTATGAATCCATGCTGAAAATCAAAAGTGAACGCAACAAGATTCTGGTTCTGTGACCAGTGCAGGCAGTTGATGTCTTGATACTTCTTAATTACAAATGACTGAACACAACGTAACCTCAGAATCAGAATCAGGAACAGGTTTACTGACAAAATGTTTCACACATACCAGGAATTTACTTTGGGCATAACAATAAACACAGTAAGTAGAGAATATGAAGGAAATAAAGCAAGTTCTCTAACTCAGGAAGCACAAATAGAAAACAGAAAATTGACAATAGGATGTGAAAAAATATAAGCAACCATCTCAATTTCTAAGGCATTTCTTCTTGTTACACGAAGAATTGAAAAAATATGATGTTGGTCATAAGATAGAACTGCTGCTGAGCAGTACTCCAGTCAGTGAGAGCATATCCTGCATCTTCTTTGATTTAAAATGGTTCATATTGACTTTAATGGATGAATGCGACTTTGGTTCAATTTTGTTTTTGTTAAAGTTAAAAACATTTCAACTTTTAAGTCTTTTTTCACTGGTTGGCTGTGCCCTGATTAAGCAGAAGAAAATGGATGGATGATGGTTGGCTGTACGTTACCAGCCATTCCACAGTGCTTTGAAAGAGAAGGCGGAGGACAAACATAAGTAGTACATTAAAGGGTAGTTCTGGTATTTGTAAACCTGGGCCCTATTTTTATAAAATTTGGGACCAAATGACTAATGGTTAGCAAAAGTTTTGGAACTGGAGAATAACATATATAGTCTGAACCTGTCAGTGCCAAAAACAAGCACTTTTAATGGACATAATTTGATGGGTCTAACTGCCCAAAAGGATTACATTGTCGCCATTGCAGCCCGATGGTGGACCACAAGCAATTCCAAACCTTTTCATCATTTAGACCCCAAATTTGTAAAACATTTTTTAAATAAATACAATATTGGAAATACCCTTTAAATTGTCAAATCTCCTAATTTCACTAGTGTGGTAGACTAGTTTGAGACATTCACACAAGCTACTTTCACTCGTTCAAGTGGGAGATCAGTCAGTGAAGATGTATTGTGTTCCAGTATGTTCGATCACTACAGAGTGGCTTGTAAGCATCAACCCAAACCACCTCATGGTCTTTATTCATGTAAAGGTAGCATCAGGTTGTATGTGTATATATGTATATATGTATACATGTTATCATTATTCTCTAGTAAAATGCTTCAATACAAACCTTACCTTACTGTCCCAACCACATTCAATGCTCTTTCACCAACACCTTATTAGGCAACACGTTTCCACCTCATCACGTTTCATTCATCCCACCTCGGGGGTGGTGGAATCCATCACTTCTTCTTAGGACTCTGACCCGGTCTAGATAGTCCAGTCACGTCTGCAGGCCCTCAGAGCTGTCTTAAACACTGCACAGATCATCTGGTCTCAGCTGCTTTGATCTCACAGAGACTGCGCCGGCTTCTCAGAGGCAAAATCCATACTGAAGCCTTCCGACTTCACAATGCCGAACCAATCTAGCAAATGATGCCGGGATATGAGGAGCCTTTCAAATGGTGGTTTGATTTCCACCTCTTTAGTGAGATGGACTCCGCAGAGGGATCCAAAGAAAGAAAAAAGACACTGAGAGTATCACTGACTGGGCGGCCAACAGAATACAAATGGCTACTTTCATATTTGGCCCTGGAGAAATGTGTTACTCATGTGCACCAAAGGCACAATGATCTGCTGTGTGCTGTAGAGAAGAGCTTTTGACAACAGACACTAGCTTTCTATTTATTTTCCCCAGCAGCTCTTAGTCTGTGTCCTGGGGAGGATAAGATATGATATGATTAATGATTAGGTGAAATGTTATTGATCCCTGTGAGGAACTAAGGTTGTTGTAGCAAGTTGTGTGGTAATAGAATACAACAAAGGGAAAACAGAAGATTAACGAAGGAACATATATAATAATTTATATCAAAGTAAATTGAGACAAAGGAATAAAGACAGTAAGAATGATATTGATAAGTGCAGAAAACAGATATATAAACGCTGGTTATTCCTGTGTATAGTAGCAGCAATGCATCTGACTACAGCAGATGCTGAAGATGTTCTTCTCTAGTACTAGCAAAATGAAAACAAAATGTTAGAAATAGAACTGATGTGGTCTGGAGTTGAGTTTTGGGGTATAGCAAGCTAGTTTCTCATTTGTGATGCTATCAAATTTTGTTACATTCCAACGTTCAAAATGGGAGCCAAGTTGCATGCACGTCTTCTCAAAAATACCAGCATGCAGACTAAAACCACTATTAGTGTTCTGTCTGTTAGTGAGGCAACAGCAAAGGCAATAGCTAGCAAAAGATCTAGTTAAATCAACCAATCAGTCAGTGAATGACGGGGTAACCATATAGCTTTGTGTCATGGAAAATGTGTCATGCTCTTCAATGTCCTCTTCCTGATTTCTGTCCTTGCTTTTTAACTAAATAACGAACTATAAGATCGACTGACTGACTGACTGACTAATAAAAGTAGCTGTCACAATGTCTGTTTAATTGACATCTATTCCTGATCCTGATCTGTTCTCGTCTGTCAGTAAAATATGTCTGGTATGCTAATTAGCCTTAGTATTACATTGCGTTTACTTTATAACATGAATATTACATTTGGAATTGGGACACACAGCGTTTATCCAGTGGTGTTATGAAATAACATCATTCTTCATTTTAAGTAACTGTATTAAAAAGATCTAAACCTACAAGCAGTGATACAGTATACTGTGTGTGTGTGTGTGTGTGTGTTTAGGATAACTGTGGTGTCCAGAGTGTAATATATAAGTTACAGCTAGGATCCTACTGTTTGATTGCAGCAGTGTGTGTGTGTGTGTGTGTGTGTGTGTTGTACTGTATACAGTTTAGTGTACTGTAGTGTGACCTTGCTGCTGTTTCTTCGATTTTCACTACTCACACTGAGTCAGGCAAATTTATTGCAGTGCATTGATCAGGTCAGGACTGAAATAAACCTCCCTCTCCCACCCCACATCACTTTGCTTTCTTTCATGCTAGTACACACACACACACACACACACACACACACACACACACACACACACACACACACACACACACACACAAGCAAAACAAAAATGCTGATTAATTGCATGTTGCAGCGGATGATAGATGGTGACCTCTGCTTCGCCTTTGCTGTTGTCATTGTTCCACAGCATGAAGGATGGACATGAGAACACAAACCAATGATCTTTTTCCCATCCAGCCCGATGCCTCTGAGTCTGAATAATTCAATTTGTATCCACCAAAGCTGCATTTGTCATAGCTGGTATGTGCTTGCAGGCTCTTTACCCAGGATGCTTTGCTCTATACACTTTGATTCACCACATTCAGCGCAGATTTCAATGGATCAATCCACACACAGGGTAGCCAGGGTGATGGTATTTCACAGTGCTTGCTCAAAAATGGAATGTTACTTCATTTGGCTCAGTTAAAGGCGTTACATATAATATTCTAACAGTATATTTTAATAAAAAACATCAGGTGTGGATCTGACAGCTTATGTTTAATGTTTTTTATTTTAGCAGTGTTGCTTTGTTTTCAGATCAAGAGCATTTAGCAGCATACAAACAATATAACTCAAGGTCCACTTACCATAATTTCCAGACTATTGAGTGCACCTGTATATAAGCCGCACCCTCTGAATTGACGCGCAAAATGACTTTTGTGTGTGCGTTTGATTTTCGGTGATTCGAACGGTTTCATTGGTCCACTGTGACCTGTTCGGTAATTTCATTGGTCTGGTGTGACGAGCCTAAATGTATTGGCGGCATGACAGCATGTGAAAAAAGTAACGGCTTATAGTCTGGAAATTACGGTAATAGATTCTCCCACAAACTTTCAACCATTTAGGTTACAGAAGCAGTGGTATGTGGCCCCGTTCCATGCTATGTTCTTAAGAAATCTCACGGTGGACTGCTTGATGTACTGTATATGTCGGTGAGTGTGATGTCACCTTGTACTTTTTGGTTCACCATACATTTTTCACAGATTACGACTGGATTTTCTCTGGAAAAAGGAAATAACTTTTCTTGTATCCATCTAATGAATGGACTCTGCATGTAATTTACACATACATGACTTTAACATAGCATGAGGATGTAGTACTTCCTCCTTTTTACATGTCCAGCTGCATGCTCGGGGATCATGTGGGCCTAATATTCCACAATGTCATGCCTTCCTCTTTGTTATTACTGAAGTTGACAGAAACAAAAGGGTAGATTTAAACCCCAAAGCTCAAACTGCTGCTGCTGTCAAATAAACAGGAGACTGATGGATGCGACCTGTGTGTGTGTGTGATCCCTATAAGAAGGTCATGATGGAGACCAGCGACAGTTGGCGTCCACTCACCAGGTTTAATAAGCACCAGCATATTTGTGTCTGTGAAAAGGATGTTTAAGGTGAGCAAAGGAGAAAAAGCTTGAAAACATACAGATGGAGAATCTAGAGCTTGAACCCAGGAGATCCATACAGACTGGACCATAGTACCAAAACTGAGCGGTGTCAAGTCCAAATCGGACCTGGTTCTGACTCGAGACTAATCCCTTATCAAATCCAAACCGTACAAGATTAGAAAATAATTGTGCATTAGGCACCAGAGTCAGCACCACCTGACTCCACCATTGTACAAACACACACACAGACTCTCCCTATAGGTTCTCCCCAGCTCTTCTCTTTGTTTGTCACGTTAGCATTAGTAGCTATGAACACAACCAGCGTTTCCTCTTTACTTTCTAGTTTACAGTCCGCAGTTTCCTCTTCTGAGTTGAATTCTGAGGCTCTGCACTGTAAGGAATGATGTTAGTGTCCATAATTTTGTCCTCCCTGGACAACTTTCTTTAGTTTAGCGTCCTTGCTGTTTTGTTTATTTCCTGACTTCTTGTTCCCTGCAGTGGTATGATTAAGCAACAGTGACACCGAAACACCCAAGTAAAGTCAGTTGTATTGTTGAGTCCAGGGGCACGCTGGCTGGGCTGGTGAGGGCAGGACCGAGCAGGCTGTGAGTTGATGTTACATTCACACTGCAAGCCTTAGAGCTCAATTCCCAATTTGTTAATCAGATCCGATTTTTTGGTTTGGCAGTTCACATAATTTGTGTGTGTGTGTGTGTGTGTGTGTGTGTGTGTGTGTGTGTGTGTATATATATATATATATATTGTGTGTGGCCAATATATATATCCCAGTGTGAACTGGTCATGGTCCTGAACTGCACTGCAGTAGCTAAAGATCAATAACAAAGACATCACACGCAGCACGTGTAACACAAGTAAAGATGGAGGACACTAAAGTTGACGTTTATGGTTTCATTTATAAGTTGATGTGCGGTGGAAGAAGTGTTAGCAGATGATAATGATGACGAGGAGAAAGAGAGACTAATTTCTTTCTTTTAATTTAATTCATGTGTTTGTATTAACTGAATGACGAATGTCACAAAAATAGATCAGTCACAATATGAGTAAAATAAAGAGTTTGGGCCACTTTTGCTTGCAGTCTAAACGTAGCTCAGGTGACCACTTTAATATTACAAGTAGTAATATTTGACCCATTGTTAATATAAAAAGTGAGAGAAGAGGAGAGGAGCAGCTTTAAAGCCTTATATCATGCTTTATTACACGCACACTGTCCTCAGTTGTTGCCAGCAGGAAGTTAAAGCCATACTCCCAACACGCCAAACCATGTAAATATTTTGTGGTTTTACAGTCTTCCAATATTTCTTAATATGGTCCCCTCAGCACTTAGATCCAGGCTCTTCCTCTGGTCTGTGGTTTTAAAATGAAATATTCATCCCCGCATGTTTACATAGCTGCTTTTTTACGATCAGAGCATATCTAGGAAAATGGACAGGAGGTTGCCATGCTGAGGTCCCACCTGGCGGTCAAGTCAATGAACCTGTCACTTGAAGATTTCAAGGACTCGCCTCAGGACAGAGCCCACATCTGCTAGCATACCTTTAGCACCCCCCCTCCCCCCCCCACACACACATTCATTCACACTAACACAGATCATCAAACCTGGGAGTAACGAGTGGAATGATTGCTCCTCCATGCTTTTGTAATGTCTGATGAAAGAGCGACGCAATATCCAAATGATCCGAAGTGCGCTGTATTAGATGTAGCAAGCTCTATTTACTGTTTAAAGCAATGGCAGCGCTTGTGGTGATGTGTGCTCGGGGTAAGACTTTTTCATGTCATTTGGGGCCTTAACACCAATTGTATGTCTTATCTAATCTGAATTATTGACACTTACAACAACTGCTGCAGCTGGCTTTAGAATCTTAACTATGGATTATTTTACTCATTCATGTTTATAGCACTGGTAATCAAAATGAAGCAATAGCAAAGTGTGTTTAGAAGAACAGATAGCTCTGATGTGACTGGGGTAGTACATTCTACAGCTCTACAAGGGGCAGTTGTCTTTTATGGCCTCTAGAGTCACTCTGTATACAGCTTGGTTAATTGAGAAAAAGCTCAGTTGTGTAGTGTTGGGTGATTTAGCACCTTAGTGCTCGAGCCTCAGCATCGTTTTGGTCTTAGTTAGCAATAGGGCTGAATGATTTAAATGATACTAAACTAAAAATTTGCATTTGTTGCCTACAATTCTAAGCATGCATGATCGACACCATATTTTTTCTACAGAGAAAGACAGAAATAATAAAGACGAATATTTGTCAGATAGAATAATAAAGAATATAAACCAGTATACTTAACATTAATAAATATTAAAATACATTAATATAAAGGTGGTGTTACATAGTTGTGGTAATAATGACAAACTGTGATAAATGTATGTAGTTTTATGACAATAATAAAACTAAACTAAGTCATATCTGACAGTGTTTGAGTATTTGACTGATGACCCCTAAAAATACTGTTTACTGCTCTGCACTTTACCTTTAGCTGCTTAAGTTAATGTTAGCTTCACAGGCGGACAGGACATTCTGCTTTATCAAAAATATATAATAATAATAATAATGTTGAGAGCTATGCTGTTTAGCTGCTGAAGCTTATAGCTAACATTAACATTAGCTTCATAGACTCAGAGGACATTCAGCTTTATCATGGTCAATCTTTCATTTGGTATATAATGTTTAAGAAATTATATTATCAAAACATCCATATTTTAATATGCCAGAGTTTGCTTTTCTAAGATTCTGACACTTGATAATGAAAATGCTGTTTAGCTGCTTCACAGACTGCTTTACAGCTCTGAATCCCAGAGACACAACTTTTAATGTGAAACACTTTAAAATGATGATATAATGTGGCCTACCTGTCACAAAATCTGTTAATAGCTGAAATTTACCAGTGAAATCAACAGTGTACGACATTTCCCCTCCTACAGCTTGTTAAGACATTTAAATATGTAAGTTCTATTTAAAATCATGGCTCTTGAGATTGTAGCTGTTAAATCACAAGTTCCATATAAAACTGAATTGTTCAGCCCCAGTTTGAGATGAGAGTGCACATGTAGTCAATAACATCCAACAGTGTTGTAGGTGAAAATATGATGAAAGGTTTAATATGTTTTCATACGAATGAAATCCATCTTATGACTCAGATCGGTTTAAAGGTGTGTGTAAATGTGAATCAATGAGATTAAGTTTTACATGAATAGATAAGTCACCTGATGAAGCAAACAAAGCATTTCTGCATATCTGTTTTCACACAGCTGCATGATTGAGAGTTTTTCTGTGACGTTCCCGCTCAGGTTTCATGCTTTTGCAGACATCCTGTTGCTGCTGATGCTACACTACGTCTTAATTGGCAATTTGTCTTGGATGATGATTGGTATACCATTTAAATGAGCATTAAGGTGTGAGGTTTGCTCAGAGACTCGGGGTGGGAGATGGATGATACTCGGGAGGTGGCTGGAACACTGCTCCGCCTGCCTGGATTTGTCACTATGAAGGAACTTGTCAAACTGAATCAATAGGGGGAGGAGAGATTGCTCTTGCCAAGCAATTATAGCTCTGTAATTGATAAATTTCCTATATTTTATTCCAAATGTCAGCCATTGATTTATTTTCACATTGTGGTCAATCTTTCGTCATGTAAACGATTAATAAATTACAGCATCTCATTATTGTACAGAAAAATGGCCTCATTTTTTTGTGCAAAACTTTGATTTTGTTTTCAGGATTATAAACTGAGACTTAAGTTCTCTTAGTGGGGTATTTTGGTATGCAGAATAAGACTGTAGAGAGATAGAAGAGAAAAATATCATACAGAATTTTTTATCAAATATATGCTTATTTAAAAGTTAAACGATGTTAAAAACATCTGACACTTTAATATCAAAAGCCACTGACTTTATTTCGGATCTATGTAATGCAAGAAAGAAAGAATAAAAAGTTACTTCAGTGATCCTGGGAGGTTATGCAGACATCTTCCTAAAATGCACTTCAAGTACAGCAGCAGTGATGGAGCAGTGATTTTTGCACCATGCAGAGGCAGCATGGTGCCAAAAACACATCTTGGTGTAATCAAATGGCACGAACTTACTGCTGAACTGATGACTGAAGCACCACCATAATGTGGACAGTATTATGGATGGTTGCTTAGCTTAAAAAAAGAACAAACTATACATAGATCAAAGTCATTTGTTATTTCCAACTCTATTTAAAAAAAAATTGAATAGAGGACAAGGATGTTGGGCCGCTTCAACAATAGAATCTTTGTTCCCTTACAATAAAGCCCCTCAGGAATATGTCAGTTGTGGAGTAGAATTATGCAGGTACAGTATTGTGCAGGATGATGAACAGTCCTAAAGGACTTACCGCACAAACCGTAATTGTGCAATCATATCCTGGAAACTGTAATGAGGCATGGCAGGACTGTTAAGCTTAGGAGTTCTCCACGTGCTGATCCAAAGGCAAATATACATGAGCAAAAGTTTAAGTAATGGTTTAATCAGCATATATGTTACTAACATTAGCCTCCCTGGCTAATGACAGTAATAACCTAGCATTACTTCTGAAGCTTTACTCTTAACTTTGGAAGTAATGCTAGGTTATTACTGTCATTGGCCAGGGAGGCTTATAGTATTAGCTACTACAAACCCTCCACCACTGACCCAAATCAACCACAGAGAAACACCTTTCAAACAACCACAGGCATGGAATAAAGACATTCTAACAACCCAAACACTAACTGAAAGCACAGGAGCTTTTAAACCAGGTGCACCTCATTGAGCGAATATGTAGCACACCTGGGCAGGTAAAGAGGACGGAAGTACAGTACAGGGAACAACATACAGCCGTAACACTTTGAAGGAAGAGCGTGTAGCCCAGAGAGGAAAGACATACAAGTGGAGGCAATAATTCATCTTCCAAACTAGAAAGTAGCATAACTGAGCTGAGACCAGCATGTTTAGCATGGTTGGTCAGTCAGTTGTTTGGTCCACCACTTTGATACAAAGTAAAATATCTTAATGAAAACCATTAAATGTTGTGCCTTTGTGTTCCCCTGAGGATGAATCCTAAGTGTGTGATCCTGTAGAAAGTTGATTTTTGTGGTTAAGAGGGGAAGAGCTTAACAACTATGTGATGAATTTCCATGACATTTTGGACTTATATTCATGGTTCCTACAGAATAATTCTGAATAACTTTCAGATTCACTGACTTGCACTACCTGGTCATAAATGTTTGATCTTCCAGTATTTGTATTAATATTTATTGTATTCCTTATCTATTCCTTATTATTATTCTTTTCTGTTCCTCACATATCTCTGCTGCTGTGAAACTGCGATTTCCCCACGGGGATAAATACAGAGCTACCTACCTGCCTACCTTTGGATTATGATTAAATACATGCAAAACTATTCCAAAGTCAGACTCAGCTAAACTACAATGCTGAACCTGGCCAACATTATACCTGCTTAACATCAACGTGGTAACATTGTCATTGTGAATGTGTTAGGATGCTCATGTTAGCATTTAGCTAAGTTCAGCTTCACAGAGCGACATCATGATGTCAAACTGAAATGACTGAGAGCATTTTAGAAGATCAACATGTGGAAAGTGATGGATGGAATATGTTTCCTGTTCAGCTCAGAGTGCATAATTAGCTGCTAGCTCCAGTGATCTGGTCAGAGGCCTGGACATTATGAAGGCTGAAGTTGCAGCAAGAAACAGCAGTTTTAAGGTAAGACAGCTCACACTGTTACTGTGTATTTAAGGTGTTTAATGAAGAGAATGTTTGTCAGGCACTGTGATCAGATCTAAACTGGTGATCAGTTTTAAATTCTGCGTGTGTGACTTGGTGACAGCTGACAGAACTGCAGACTTTGGATTGAAAATGGGACTCAGCATTAACAACACATGCTTTACAGGTGAGCTACAGGGAAGCCCCCACAGCAGGGTTCTTTATGCATGCTACCATGCTTACTTTGAGTAGTCTGTGTAAGCGTTAGGATTGCTACTTTCTGCCCTTTTTACTGGAGCATGCGTTATTAGTTAGTTAGTTTGCCATGGTCGTCATGTCTTTTTAAGGGTGCAAGGATGAGTTACGCTGGCAAATTCACCCCTAAACAGCAATTTTACTGGTTTCCAGCAAGTTGTATTACTTCTAAATATTGAAGATGTTCATTTTTATGCATAATTTAATCATCATAATAATCACAACTTATACAACAGTGCTGTGAGCCCATCCTTGATTGTTTGTAAATGGGAAGACGTTTTTGACTCCTGTGTCCACATAGTGTTTTTTCTGGCAGGGTGCTGGGATGATTTTGTTTCTATGAAAACAATCTTAAATCTACATTAAGTGGTGATTGCAAAGCTAGCAACAAGCTTACAACGCATAGGGTGATAAAACCAGCATCAATAAGTGACTGGCTGAGGAAGTAGACCCAAAAAAGGTGGAGTGCTCTGAAAAAGACATTGGGTGCAGAGCTTTTTCTCTAGGCGGTCGCATGCACTCTCTACTCATTGGGAACAGTTGAAAAAAGTGGCTGGACACAGGTCCTAAGTAGTGTTACAGCTGCTGTTGATTCTATAGTTTAAATCTGAAGACACACTCCACTACAAGGACTGTTGCTGCATTTGTGATAAAGATCTCAAACACAAAGTGCTAGGGCTGGCTCTCACCAGGCCTAACGTCTGTGATGACATTTTATTGTATCAGTTGAATTCCATACATAGATCAAGAAGAAGAGTCACCTGTTGTTGTTCTGGTTGTTTTACTGGATGCACCATGCTAGCCCTTGTTCTACAGGATGAGTGTGATCAACCTCACTGGACTAGGTCACATATCAAAAGTCATTTTATATAAAGCTTGGTTGCAACCAATGGAACACCGAGTTCAGTCCCTCGATTCATTTCGTCCGGAAATAACAAGGAAAACTTTGATCTGCGCTCAGCACATATGGAAACCATCTCCAACATTCCAGCTAGACTAAAGCATGTTTTTAGAGGCTGTTTAAATAGCCTCATTTCTGGCCATAGTGAATAGACTTTCAAAGACTGTATAGATTCAGTTACAGTTAATACGGGTCTTCCACAGGAGTGAAACACAGGTCAGCGCAGGAAGAGAGAGAGCAGGAGATATCCAGGGAGAGAAGCAGAGAGACAGAGAGGGGAAGAGAGATAAATGGAAGCTGGGGAAAAAAATTGTGAGGATATTGTGTGTTTGCGCATGTATGTGTGTGACAGAGATTAAGCGGTGCACTTTTTATGCGTACATTAATATCACCGTGCCAAAATGAGAAATACTGTAAATGCCGTACTTAACTGGAAAAGCTGTAATTCCAGCCTTCCACAGAGATAAATGGGCACTTGTATTAGATATATGATGCAGAATAAAAAAGTAAATAAGTGAGATGAAGTTCAACGTGAGGTAAATAGAAGTTCACAGAAATATCCCGCTGTTCCACAACTGGGATTTCTTTTTCTCCAATCCCTCTGAGGAACTCTTAGAAATGTATTCACCGTATTTATGAGCATCCTCACCCGGGCACATTTTCTCACTTGACACATCGAGGACATAGTGGTTTAAACAAGAAAAAACTGCAGAAAATAAATTACAACAAAACAACACTAGAAACAAAGGAATTTATGAAGCCGTTTGGAATTTAGTGGTCTCACAAAGCTCTGTGCAAATATTCACTCTAGACTTGCTATTGAATTATCTTAGAAATGTCTTGCTTGAAATGGGAGTGACAGAATGCTAAAAAGGCAAAAACATCCAGGAAACACCCTGAAGCAGCAGGACTGTTATGTTTTGATGAGTTAAGAAAGTTTTCCTCAGAAATTCTTTTTACTAAGCTTAGAACAATATATTTGATGCAGCTAGAAAAAAACACATTTCCAATTTTTCCCTAGCCTGGAGATCAATAAAGAAAACTCACAAGTCTTTATCTCATTTTTATGCTGAAAGCCAAAAAAGCTTGAGCCTAAATAGAGCATGCCTGGTTGCCAGACCGGTCATGAATTAATGGCCAGAGTACTTGAGCCAATCGCCTGGTATTCGCAGCTGGAAATGATGTTCAGCCCAAGTCTGCACACCCAGAATATACCCAAATCTGGCAGCCCCATGTGGACAGGAGCTTGCTCCTCTGGTGCCAGAACACTGCCATGCATGCCCACACTCAGCAGTTTGCTGGCTACTTGCATATCCAGAATGTCTTCTTAAGTCAACAGAGTCTGTTTGCTCTGAGCTCAGTGTTGCTCTAATGTTGCTTGTGTTTTTTATACTCATTTTCTTTGGTCACTTTGGTCTTTATTGATATTTACAGTAGAGACATACAGGATCATTAACAGTAACTGAGGTGCACAACATGCAGAAAAAAAAATTTAATGAGATATTTCTGCTTGTTTTTGTCATTTGCACCCACATACTTGAATATTATACAGATGTCAATTCATATTAGAACCCCCTTACCCCCCCTTCTCATCTTTCACATGTTGCCACGCCTACTCACAGCCCATCATGTCTGTTGAATGATCCCATCCCTCCGTCTGTGCTCGCCAACATCACTCTGCTAATGTGTTGACTCCATGACACCTTAAATCTGACACTAATGACTAACGGCGTCATCAGCAGCCCAGTTAATGACTTCAGTCATCAGAGCCATGGATTAGGCCATGCAGTCATACCCCGAATGAGTTGTACATTTTGTGTATAAAAATGCGCTGTGAGGAATATTAGCTGCTCTCAACTCTGTCGTTCTGATTTCATAAAAAGGTAATGAATTGTTAATGACATGATTACTCTGAAAATAGAATAACTGTGGAAAATGGTCCTGGCATTATGGCTCCCACTGCTTTCCCTCCCCTCGTAAAATGAAAGGTTATTCATTATGTGTCAATACCTCCACAGTCCATTTGTCTAGCTGTGATCGAATGAGGAATCTCATTACAGATCACGTGACCCAATTATTCTGTCTTTGTTTGCCTCTCAGGTCAGTTATTGTTATCAAGTGTTTTTTCTCCCCTTTTGTCACAGATGGGTTTTACTTTGAACTTCTCAGCATAATGTTTTGCCCACAGGGTGAAACAGAATATTGACTTTTGTTCACCCCTGTTTTAATCAAGGCCTTACAGTTGAAGGGTTGCTTGTTTGATGCTGTGTACAAAGCTGTGGTTTGCCTCTAAGCATGGCTCTCAAGGCACATGTGTGCATACATGCTTTGTGATGCAATGTGCAATGTGATAGTCCCTCTCCCAATACCTTTGGCTGTGGCTCTAAGATCCAAGTCCATTGAAGATGTAAATTTTAAAAAATGGCTGAAAAAAATGTAGTTTCATTTTTTTAAAGCGCTCTGTAATAACTTAAAAAGCTGGGCACTGTAGGTTTTTGCGGACATTTCTCAAATAGGAGTAACCAGTGCATTTATTGGGTACTATTTCTAGCTTAATACACATTTGGTGCTCTAGGGAACAACAGGAATGTGTATTTTGGAATGCCCTGAAATATACTACAGTGCCAGTGTTCATTTTAATGAAGGAACAGAGAGCTGGTGTCACGATCCCTGATGTTGGTTTTCTGTTTCCTGTTTTATTTTGGTAATTCCTGTCTGTCTCCCTGTGTCCTGTCTTTGTCTGGTTTCCCTCCCTTTTTGATTAGTCACCTGGGCCTTAGACTCACCTGTTT